>VYZV01030604.1:137382-327664 GCA_013401275.1 Pandion haliaetus | reverse complement strand
TTTTTTGGCTTCTCCTGCCCTCAATGAATTTTACAACACGGGAATATGCTGTGAGTTGTGTCACCTTTGCAAATATTGCCGGGCTGGAGTTGCGTCTTTGGGGGAGAATCAGATTTCATAAGGTACAGGCTCAGCTTTGGCAACCACTGACTTCTCTCTCTTGATTTCATTTTCTGGCAGCACTGATCCTGTCCTTGCGTAATTGTCCTTATGAGAACCAAGTACACCATAACAAGTGCATTTATTTGTTACCATGAGGAGAGTTGTCTAGCTTTGAGAAAGACATTGATGTAAGATCTTCTCTTGAGCAATACAATCACTGCAAACAGAGGATCTGATTCATGAAGGTGGTTTTTAAAAATATAATTATTTCTCTTGCTAGTTGTCCAAAGGATCATTTGTTGTATGCAGGTTGTATTTATTATTTGCATTCATGATGAATGTAGGAGTCTCTTACTAATGGGCAGTGAGCACTCTGAGGAAAGGTCTAAGCAGCTTTCCAAGATGGTGATGTGTGTTTGCAGCTCTCCAAACCAGGGGACACAGTCAACGGCATCACCCACGGCCTCAGGTTTGCAAGGCCAAACAAGGCAGGCTCTCCCACTCTCTTTTAGAAAAGAAGGGGCTGTTTCCCCACATCATCTAAGCAGCCCTTCTCTGCACCTACTTCAGCTTCAGTTTACCTTGCTTAAGTGTGGACTACCACCTCCGGGTTAGTGTGGGACATGAATAAAGAAAGGTATTGGCTTAAAAAAAGAAGGCTTTGGCCAAATAAAGGTGCAGAATTGGTGACTGAATTAGCGCTAAAATTGATACAGAGAGCTGGGCTGGGCTGGGCTGGGAAAGAATCTATTTGTTATTCACAGTGGCCTCCATCAGGAAGCCCTGGCGCACAGAAGCTCCATGGCTGCTATTTGTCATGTCTTTTGTGGGATGGGCTGCTTCAGCCTCGTGGCATCACTCCCCATGTGCAGGTAAGTTCTGTGATAACAGGATAAGCAAGAGGCAATTTCCCTGATAACACACACACATTTCGTTTCTGCTCAAATTCATAGTGTAAAGAAAAGCACTGAAAAAGGCTGAGTGAGCAGCAGTGCAATTGTTGTAAATACTAGTTCACAGTAATGTTAATAATGATTCTATTTTGCATTAGTATTTTTGTTAATCATCATCATCCTCCAGAGTTTTCAACTAGCAGGGATTGTTTATCAAGAAATTGTACTTCTTAACCAAGCTCACTGTTCTTTCCCTCCTCAAATGTGTTTGATCAGCTCTCTTGGCAATCACGCTTTCTGTCACATTGTAATTCCGCAGATCGCCTGTCACATTGCTGGAGAGATAGAAACAAAGTAGTGTGTATAGGAATTTGATCATTTGAGCTGGTTTTAAGCTCATTTCAATTAACTTGGTAAACTACTGGAGATAAGCTGCCCCTGCCTGGAGTCACCTTCACTGATAGTCAGTAATGGATGCGAGATATATGAAGTTCACCATAGATTCAAATTTATCCCCAATAACTATACAGCGATGAGAGGCTGATAATGCACACTCTGTCATTATCTTTAGCACTTTATATATATATTTGGCTTCCATGGCAGAAATGTTCTCATGGCTGTTGTAAGTGAGGCATCACCTGTGTAACAGATTTTCTGACGCTTCTACTTGCTTCTCAAATTCAGAATAAGAGGTGTGAGCGTGATGGGCTCCGAAGGTGGTGGGAAGACTGAGGAAGACACAGGAGAATCGCAGTAGCTATCAGAAGGTCTTATGCAGACGGGAAGCATTTGCGTTCCCTGCTTAGGTGGGACTGTATCACAAAATTTGGTTTTTAGGTGCATGACAGCCTTATTCCCCCAAAGGACAGGTCTTTCCAAAGCACGTAATGGCCTTAAGAGCACGAGCGCATGGTCTGTGGCCTCTAGTATCTGCAGAAGCCATTTCCTGGCAGCCACCTGGGTCTGAAGAGACATCAGCTTAACCAGCTCCATAGAAATCAAAACCAACGTGAACAAGGGGGTCAGGTGCTTCATAGAGACACTGTTTGCTAAAGCTTGCTTGCAAGTCCCAAATAAAAGGCCGAACTGCCCTACAGCCCACCACAGCCAAAAACCCGCTTTTTTAAACGATTCTGCAAGGAAGCTCTGCTACAGTGAGTGTAAGCTAGTTAGAGGCCCCCAAGCATTGGCAATTTTAGAGGTGATCTCCGTTTTAGAGATCAAAGCTCATGACAGGATGCAATTATGTTTAGAAGAGACAGGTGATCAGGGACTAAAACTTTGCTTAGGAAAGATGGGCTTGGCATAGGAAATATGGAGTAATGCTGAGATTTCTTCTTTGACTGTTGGTCACAGGTGGAGGAATAACATTATTAAGATATTAACGGAGTATCCAGAGAGGGAATGTTCATTGTACGTTGTTCAGCTGTACTGTGCACACTGAGCTCTTGTTACATTTCCCATCCTTTTCAGGACTTTTTAAAAAAACCCCAAATATATAACCAAACTGCCAGAATTTGTTTAATTAGCAATTCTTTTTTTCTGGCACAGACCTTTTCTTTTTAATTTGAAAGAGAGCATATAAATCTAGGTACATACTCTTTGTTCCCCTTGGACTGACATTTGTTTCAGTATAAGGTGGCATAGATATTTGGCTTTTGCTGGCTTTCAAAGCAGCAGCGATAGCAGGGCTGCTATGAGCAGGGAGCAAGGAGTGTTGCTGGGCACTAGGAAAAGCAGCTTTGCCTTGCCCCAGCTGGCTTGCTCTCTCTCTATGGGGAACATAGCCCAGCTGTAGAGAAACTGTGAAAAAAGCCTATGGATGATGCCACTGAGGATTTGATGTACATTTTCTGATCTCTTCCGCTGAGCACTTAGACTGTGTCGTCTTTTATGTGTGTGTTTTCTGCATTTCTCTGACACCAGACCTATGCTACTAACTGTTGGGGTCTCTCTGGTGAGGAATGGGGAGAGTGATCAATAACCAATATGTATTTCATAAACACTTAGCCAAGGTCGGTAAACCAAACACAGGAACAGATACACAGTCCCCTCTTACTAAGTCCAGAGGTCTCTAGGGAATATTCATTGCTATTGGGGTGCAGGTGTTATTTCCGCTTCTCTGTTTTAATTCAGTTGGTCCCTGAAGAATCCTTATGGGCTTTGGAGACCTTCTGGCCACACCTTTTATCAGCTAACACTATCCATCTGCAGGACTGTGCTGGCCTTTCATGTGACCTATCTTCTGTGTGACCTTGATTTTGCCCCACCACTAATCTGTAGAGTCAGTTCTGGCCCTTCAACTCTTTAACCCTTCAATACAGTAGATCTGATTTTTCTTGCACCACAGTGGAGGTAGAAAGCCAGCTGCACCAGCAGCTCCTGCTGCTACAGAGATGTCTGTAACCAAGAGAGGCAGGTGGACACATTTAACTAACGAGTTTTACTGGAGCATTTGGGCCAGTCGGTGCAACCAACCACCAAAGGCCATTTGAAACACTTGGGTGTGGTGCTGGTGCCTTACCCAGGTGGGACCACTCACATTAAGTGGTGCAGCCAAGTTCATAAGCTTGGTAAGAAGAGCTGTTGCTTTTTCTTTCTGATCCTTGAACTGCTAGGTCTTTGTGCTGATGAAGCCAGAAGGTAATAGCTCCATCTTTAATTCTTTTTATCTTAATTTGTTCTTTAGAGAAATCGTTTGTTGGACTCGTTCTCTAGGCATTGGAGTAGCCAAAGTATGGGTTGAATATTTGGATTAGTTTGGTTATTTAAAAAATTGCTATACTAAATAAGAAAAAGTCGTATCTTAAATAAGAGAGAACATATCTGTATGTTGGTGATTAGGCCCTGGTACTGCTCTGCTCAGATTAAAAGCCCTGTTTCTCTCCCTGTCAAACACTGTAAGGGAAGAACTTCATCTCTGTAAACCATCCAGTTTAAGCATTTGAACACTAAGTGGAAGTTTCTGGTGATCAAAGTAATTTCCTTGAATAATGTATTCATACATAAACCTGAAAGAAATGTCATAATTGCAATAAGGTGTCTCTGGGGAGTTTGGTTATCATGATATAATCACGTCCTTGGAGAGCAAGAGGCATGAGGCATAGCCTTGTGCTTAATAACACCCCAAGGGTGTGATTATCTCATAGCAATCGCACCCTCATTGTGCCATGTTGCCTAAAGAACTGCAACAGGGATGGAAATCCACAAAATTTAAGTGGAGGCAACAAAAACATGGAAACCTTGGGTATTTGGACACCAATTTCTGCATTTTTCTAGATAAAAAGAAAAAAGCTAGGAGCAGCATGATAAACAGCAGAGAGTGAAGCTGTTTTCTTGCAGAGCAAGAAAGAATGGGATGCAGTATCTGTCCTCAGCCATCTGCTATGCCTTGTCCTGCCTTCCCTCTTTTATTTATTTATTTTTTTTTTTAAATCCACCAAGTTGAATTAATGTGGTAGGGCTCGTTCTGATGCGGCACAGATCTGACAGTGCGTTGGCAAAGTGGCACGCTGCCTGCGGTACCTGGGCACAGGAGGCAGATTGCTTCCTTCTATGGAGAAAAGCTTGCAGGGAAGGACGAGGGGTGGAGGATGGGGAGCAGAGTGGCTCTGTGCAAACCACCCTCTCCCCATCCTCCTCTCTTCTCCCAGACTACTTTTGCTGCAGGGCAGTGGGAGAAGGGAGGGCACGATGCTCAGGCCTCAGTAGGAAAGGCAGGTGGGATGCTGCATTAGATGGTAGCCGTGCTGTTTGTGTAGGAGGCTCCGAAACCCGGGGACCTCGCTCCTCAGTGCGGATCTACTGGTGATCTCTTGGATATAGAGGAGAGATTTCCTTGCAACAGCTGATATGGTTTAAAGATGCATTATCTTCTGTGCAGCCTTTCTGTTAGTTTCCACAGGGGGGTGATATGAAGGAAGGGTGTTAATAGGGTGTATGTTCTTTGCCCTGCTGCTGCTGTTGCTCTTTGTCTGTAGATGCAAAGCATGCTACAAGACCCTCGAACGCTATTGCCGAGGTAGCTCTGAATGGTCTCGGCAATACCATGTGGATGGGACAACTGGGTGCAATATTAAAAGAAAATCACTGAGGTTTGGTAGTGCCTAACTGTAAGGGCAAGAGGAAAGAGTAATGAATTCCCAGCCCAGCCCTATTGCTTTGGAGGGACTTTACTCATGCTGCTTATGGAGGTGATTTCCGAGTTCTACTCCCACATCTTTTCCTGAAATGAAGCCCTGAAGGTGTGCTGTGCTTATCAGGAAAAGGGACAAACAGAAATGCAGAAAACCTGCGTTTTGTGGTAGATATTTCTCTTAATTCTCCAGCACAGCCCATCTAAAATATAACTGTATGGGCCTAGTGCTGCAGAATTTGATTGGAGGCATATACTATTCATCAGGGAGAGTCAATATCTTGCTTCTCTAAGTCTTTTTTTTTTGTTGTTGCTGTTCCTGTGATTGAAGAGCCACAATTTGACTCTTTCTTGATAATGTAGGATTAAAGTGGTTGCCCAGAAAACAGGAGGTTTATAGCTTTCTTCCTCACTTTCCCTGCCCCAGCTCAACACACACAACCTTTGTGAGCTGAAAAGAGGCACCTCCTATATTCACAGGATGCTGCAGAAAATATATCACATTTATAGCTGTTAAAAAAAAAAAAAAGCTGCTGTTTAAATCTATTGTGTGCTCTCTAAGGTTTGCAAAATAAGAGTTGTTTGGGAGAAAAATCATTATTATTTTTTTTTTTTTACTGAAAGCTGGATAGTGGTTATGTAGGTATGAGGAAAAAAGATACTTCTTTGTGTGCTTTGTAGTTTGCAATGACTTAGATGTGGGTAGGAAGCAAGAGAAAGGCCAAAATTCCAGCAGTGCCTCAGTGCAGCATTTCTGGGCCATTTCTGATTGTGGCCTTAAGGGTTTTGTAACAAAATCATCATTTTTTTCTGTAGCACAGTCACTCCCTGGTTTGCAGTGTGTCCTGTCATTGCTGCAGCTATTAAAAGCAGAGTAAAGCAGAAGAGGGAGGATTTCTGGTAGCAAATGAAGTGCAACCCAAATTGTTGGGGTGGCAAGTTTGTGTTTTTGAAGCCCAACTGAAAACTGTGCCAGTGCCGGGTGTGCTTGGGATCTGTTGGTACTTGTCTTGGGGCGCTTGATTCAAAAAGGCGAGGGCTGCCTGTTTCCCCAAATGGGTGGCCGTGCTTTCCTCCACATCCCAACTCTACACTTCACTGTCCTTCTCTGACTGTGAGCTTGGGGAATTTATCAGATGCTTTTCCTTAGTTTGTGAGATTTTTCACATATTTCACAGGGCTGACAAAAGGTTGGTAACAGACTTGGTAGGACCTCACTGTCTCAGCTGGGTATCAGATCAGACTTGTGATGGGCAGAGAAGGTGTTTCTCTTCTGAATAGCTACTTCTGCATTTTGGGTACTGGGGAGCCTTTTCTAGAGTCTCTCTTTTAATTTGGCTTTGGGAAAAACACTCCATGAACAAATCTAGTGAAAAATCCTGCAGAGAGAGGAGAATAAACTAAAACAAATTTGAGAGGTTGGGTACTTATTGCCTAGTCAGCTTATTAGATTTCTTCTACAATGTTTTTTTTTAAATCTGAAAGCCCCCAAGGTGTAACTAGCATGCTTTGTTTTTATAGAGTCTCGGCAATTTCCACAAATTGAAAAATTATTTTAAGCTTTCAGAACATGTCAGGATGATGAAATGAGTAAAATCGGTCTATTTGTTTTTGATGACATTTTCTTATTCTTGTGCATGGTAGTCTTATTTTTGTTTACTGTTAGATGATGTCAATGAGTTCTGAGATGGGTTGTTCACTGTTCAAATAAAATGTATATCTGATCTGAGGGGGGAAAAAGGCATATGAATGCAGATCTAGCACAGACAAGCAAAGTGGGGGAATGGCTGGTCAGGCTGACCGCTCTTGACGATGTCTCTTTAAGAAAGCTCTGTACTCTCTTGCAATGTTAAAGTTGCTAAGGTAACTGTGCATTTTTTTAGAGCACAGCAAAGTAAATAGGTACATGACCTGTATAAATTCGCGGTGCATAAATTACTAGAGCCCTCAAGCTAGAGTAACTTATACACTTCCTTATTTCCAAATGACTTTTTAGCTTCTCTGTATGTCTAATGCATAAGAATTTGATGTGCACAGTTCATGCTGCAAAACATCCCCAAGAAAACCTGGAGCGCCGCTTTCTCCTATGGCTTTGGTGCAAAGAGGAGCTGGTATGGCTTAATGAGTTGTAATGGGCCCTCAAGGAGAGGAAGAGGGGCTGTGAAGGGTCTTTGCCCCTCCAGACTTGCACCCCAGCAAGTCTTGCCAACTCATTTCTGATTGGAAGGGTTGGCATGAACTTTGTGCTTGGCAGGCAAAGAAGCTTGGGCTCTCGCTGGAAACGTGTGTCTTCTGCCTGCAGCTTTGCCTGATCCGCATACCTGGGTGCAATTCCAGGTGTGGTTTGAAGTGTGCCAGCTGGGGCCAGAAGTGGTAAATCCAAGGTACCTTAGTGAGTCCTACAGCATGTGCACGGGTCTAGTCTGCCTCGCTCACAGCAACGTTGTTCAGTGGCAGCTCTGCACAGTACCTTTTCTGTGCTCCTTGGGTCGCAAGAGACCAGACTGTCTTAGAAAAACTGAAGTTGAACAGCTTCTGCTTTGATGCCAAATTCTACAACCTGCATCCTTGTCCTTTGTCCTCTTTTGCTATTGTATTTTTGCAGCATCCCTGAATGCAGAGTTGCTGGAGGGGATAATGCAGCTCAGTTAATTTTATGCCTGTGCACACTGTTGCTGTATCTGCACACAAATTGTATGTGTGGCTTCAGAGCTGTGTTGGATGGTTGGGTCCTGCTGTCTTATGATAAAAGGTGTCATGCTTCTGGTGGAGGTTTCTTGTACAGAAATATGTGCATATACACCATATAACACATGTACAGTGATTTTTCAAGCTGTGTTAGGCCTGCTGCACATATGCTGCAAAAATAGCTTGACCACTAGCAGCAAACCCAAATGTGCTGAGATGATCTGTGCGTCCACAGGAGCCACTTGTCTGGGATTTCTGGGTGCCCATGTGGCTAAAATCTTCATATTCCATCCAGACAAAAATGTTCTGCAAGAGGGTGTGGATGGGGGGCATCCAGGGGCAAGATAGCCCTAGCTTGGTGGGACTTACTGCTGATATCAATTAGGAGGTGATATAATCTTATTTCAAGAAAGGTCTGCTTGCTAACATCAGACTACCCACATGTGCCTAGCAACATCCAGAACACAGCTCTGCGGTGAGGTCATGGACCACTGCAGGGAACGCAGGACTGGCAGTGCCAGTTCCACAGGCTCCTTGTCAACAATACCATCTGCTGGATGGATCACTGCTTGGAAAGGGATGGGAGGACATGGCATCTGACCATGACGTGCGAGACTTATTTTCATACTTACCTGTGGATATGGAAGGGCCTCTCTAGAAAAAAATGATTTGGCAAGGTGATATCTCCCCCCACCCCCCTGCAAATCCATGATGCCAGTTATGAGGGGTCTGGCTGAGACTACTTGGATCTCCAAGGTGGAATCAGCTTGTGCTGAAACAGTCCTGGGGACATCAGGTTGGAGAAATAATTAAACTTGCTCCTTTCCTTTGGTTCCTGAGTTTGTTCTTTCTCAGGCAGAGAAATGTCTCCAGAGACTTCTCAGATGGTGTAGGAGGATGAGAGCAGCCCAGTGCTGACAGCTCTGAATGGTGTCTGAAGGCAGGGGATCTATTTGGAGGCCGGTTTGGAGGGCTGCTCCTCCTCAGGCACCGGGGCTCGATTCCTGGGCAGGTTCACTCTTGCTGATGACACACAAGGTCCCAAATCGGGTCTTTCATCCTCAGGCTGCTGGTTCTTCCTTACATGTTGTGGTTTTACAATGATAGTGGTTGCTCACCAAAAGCTGGGTAAGAGCACATCCCAGCAGAGAAACTGGGTGCTCGATTTAGGCTAGACATTTAAGTAGAAACCATTTCAGGAACAGGAGGTTGAAGGAACTGCTGTGGAGAGAAGTCTGATACCACAACTGGACTGATTTGGTGTTTGCTCACATTGTTGTACACTGACTTATTTTTAAGACAGAAATAAGTTGATCTGAAAAAGTCCCATCTGCTCTAGCGGGGATGGAGCTGGTAAGTTCTGGTACAATTATACTGAGACTCAGTGGAAAATATTGGAGAAGTTATGCAGAGATTTTTTTCAAGCAAACCAACAGGAGGTGGGAACACTCCTTCCCTCAGCTTTCAAGGAGAGTTGCTGTCTTATGACTCCTTGGTGCAATGAAAAGTTATTCCCTTTCTTCAGGGCAGGAGCTTTGCAAACAGATTACTTTAAATCAAGCAGGAAAATTCAGCAGTCGATGCATTGCTTTTACCCCAAACCCTGCGGGCTGGTTCCCAGTCCCGTGGCATCGTCCGAGGGTCTCCCATCTGCGGTGGGTGACAAAGCTGTCCCCTGGGTCTCTGCAAGTGGGGGGGTGTGCAGCTTTTTTTTTTTTTCTTTTCCCCCTAAATGGTGCACTATTTTCAGGAGGAGATGGACTGTGCTGGCGTGGGGCCAGAGGCAGCCCTTTCCTTGCCAGGAAGCCAGATGCATGGTCACATTGCCTGGCTCTCCCTGGCAAGGCTGGGAAAGCTTCAGCAGGTGTGATCAAACAGCATGCGGGAGCCGCAGGTTCAGAGCAGGCTGCCTCCGAGGTACCACTAGATTTGTCGTCACGCCGCGAAAGCCCCTGGACAGCAAATGTCGCTGCATTAAAACAAAAAGTCCTTGGTGGGTGTCTCTCCTCCCCGGTGAGACTGGTGCATCCTCCGCTGGGCTTGCAAGCTACGGCTTTAAGGGATGGCTTTGGAGCAAGGAGCAGCAGCAGGATGAAAAGGCTCTTTCCCCCGCCCTCCTCCCCCCCAAAGCCTTCCACCTCCTCAGCAATGTTGCGGAGAGAGCAGAGACTCACAGTCAGCAGACTGCAGTGACAGATGGCAGGTCATAAGCCCTCTCGCTAATCTAACACTGCAAAAGAAAATAGGGCTGGGGGTGATTCAGCTGCTAGGCCTCAAAGCAAGAGGATGACGGGATAGCATGCTCCTCTGACATGTCCTTGAAGGATGCTGCATCCCAGAGGACCGCGGGAACAAAAGTAAAGTGACGACGAAGCAAAAATCTGTTTGCAGAATAAGGCAAATTTTGCTAAAAATGGATAATGTGCTCAGAGTCATTCTGAGTAATTGGATTTCTATTAGCAAAATGCAAATATTACTAATAGAATTCTCTAGCAGGAATAATCTGTGCTCTGGATCTGAAGCTACCCAGGCATCGTCGTCTTCCTATCCTTAATTGTCCGCTGACCAGAGCTGTCTGCACCCCTAAACGTATTTATCTATCAAGCTGTCTCTTTGTATGTGTGGATCTGAAAGCAAGCTGAATCCATTTAATTCAGCACAGCATTCTGGAAACATTCATGTGGCAAGAGGAATTTCTTGGCATTTATAAGCTGCGACTTGCATTTAAAACTAATATTTTTTTTTTTTTCAAGGAAGAATACAGGCTGCATCCTGAGCCGCCTGCTCCTGCTGGCAAGCACCCATCTTGCTGAAGTGGCAAAGCTTGTGATACTGTATTGGAGGCCAATGTCGGAGACTGTCGGTTGCCTCCATCCTACCATGAAATCGGTTTAAGGTTGGGAGATGAGCATTACTGATTCGCAGGAAAAACCTTGCAGGGGGCATGGAAGATGCTAATGCTATGGATGCTTCTGGGCTGGATGGCCCCAGTGAAACCAGTGGGGCTTTTCACTGTGGGAGGCCACTTGTTAAGGAGGGGACAAATCAGACCTTTTAGTGTCTGGGAGTAGGGACTATGGGCCAAGTTTGCAGCTATAAAGCACCGTAGCTCTGCTGAAATGGATAGAGCTAAGGACATTGTGGTCCTGCCTACTGAATCTGCAATGGAAGACATATACCCTGCTTCATGTATAGCTGCTACCTGTCAGGGCAGGTCCTGCTAGCCCTGCTCAGTCACTGCTGATGTCACCCTACGAAAAAAAGAAAAAAAAAATATCAGTTTGTTTTTAAAACTGATTCCTGAAGAGAGTATTTTAGGGATTTTTAAAATGAAACTGTCTTTTCAGTGGAATGAGTGCCTGTACATGATGTTCTTATTTTCTGGGGGAGAAAAAAAACCCACTTCTTAAAACAGCTCTTGCAAAAAGTGTTATGGGTTTTTTTTCAAGCTACAAATCAATTATTTTTGACTGAAATGTTTTAATTGTTGCCCCAAACACTTAAAAAAAAAAAAATCGGTCTTGAAAACATTTTGAAGCAATAGGAAATCAGGAAGTTCTACAAAATCATTTTGCTGGAGGAGAAACACTTGTGGGCTGGTACCAATCCTGACATCAATTCTGATTTTTAACTTGGTAACAAGCTTGAACTAGCAGATTGCAGAGCAATTTCTTCTGGTCATTCCTGGCTCCTGTTGGCTTTCTTCTTGGAGGAGGAAGGAAAGAGACTTTAGAGAGAAGATACTTCTTGTTTGCATGCTTCTGTATCCTGGTATTTTTATAAAGTGGAAAAAGGGATATAGAGAAGGAAAACATTCTTGTCACAACGTATAGCTGGAACATAATATTGCAAAACAGAACATAAAATTGAAAAGATATTGGATCTTTAAACCTTTAGGAATATTGTCAGTGCTGAAGTGGCCCAAGTTCATGCCACTTTGAAGGTCTGTCCTGAAGCTTGTCTTCATGCAGAGTTAAACTTGCTTTACACAAAGAAGTGATGTTTTGAAAAGTACTGGGGAACTGGATGCTTCTATTTCGGTGGTGTTGAAACGAATACAAATGTTCACATGAAGGGTTGGGATGAAACTAAAGCCATGTGGTGTACAAAGGCAATCCATCAGGAGGTCAAATGAGATAAGAGCTGCCTTCTTGGTTTGTTTTGTCCTTGAAGTTAAACTCTTTGGCAACTTCATATAGCCAAAACCGGTGGAAGGCGGTCATGTGCCAAGGACCAGTTTCTCCATCATTTGGGTGCAAAACAGGTGGTGTGATGGTACTGACAAATAATTGTGCATCCGAGTGGAAGGAAAGGTCTGAGAGGACACACTGGCTTCTCCCAGCTCCAGGAATGCTTGCAAGTTGTGCAACCCTATTTCATATCTGAGATCAATCCCTTCCAAGGATCCCACACTACGTTGCTAATGACCTGCTCATTGATCTGATGGGAAAGGTCCATTTAAAGGTGCAAAACCCCCAACAGATGACTAAATGTAATGATTCTTATGACTGCTTCTCAGAGAAGATTTAACCTTTCTGAAATCCAATATAGATCAACCTTTGCACCTGAGAGCTATAGAAATAAAACCCACTACTAAATGCTCTGGCCTTTGCATTGTAGTTGGATCCTGGGAGGACATACCTTAGAAAAGGGTTTCACGAACTTTTTGTCTAGGCAGATGGCAGAAAAGATGATTGAGATGAGCAAGGAAGGTTTTTTTGCTCAGTAAAGACATACTTTGCAAGAAGGTACAATTTCTAGGAATAAATGCCATCAAGTAACCTATTTGCTTAATCTTAGCAATGTGGGGCCTTTGGTTTATCTAGCCAGGGGCAGGGTCTTGCTGAGAACCTGTTGTGCTGTTTGGGACTCAAAGGAGGGTAAGCACAAACTACGTCCATCTGCTCAAAAATCCAGAAGATTGGTTTTAGTTATGGCTCAGCTTGTTCTTGGAAAATGAGGTGCTTCCCACCATTATTGCCACTGAAAATCTCATCTGGGAAAATACGTGCAGATGCAGAAGATAAATCTGTGTACTTTGGGATGCCCACTCTGTTGGAATACTGAAAAAATAGGATAAATATTTTTTTTCCCTAGAAAATAAAGCAAATATAGAAGGGAAATGAAAAAAAGGTGTTAAATGCAGGGTCCTGTTTTTAGAGTCCTTCTAGTGTAAGTGTAGCCGAGGCACTGGAGGTGAAAGAGCTGCTGGCTTCAGTTATGTGACGATAATAATAAACAGTAGAAGTAGTGGCAAAGCTGAAGGAAGGAGCTTGGGCGAAGCAACTCGCACTGTGTAAGTCAGTTTGTGTAATTCCCACAGCTCTCCTTATCTCCCTGTGCCTTGGTTGGCATATCAGCCAGACAAAGAGCTTAACGCTACTTGGCATAGTGACTGGGGAAATAGTTTAAAATTTCCAGCAACTGGAACAATTAAGTAAGCTTTCGAACATGGGAGAATAGTTGTCCCCTTAGGATTCCTATCACAGAAGGATAACATTTCCAGGCTTTGTCCAGCAAGAGATGTCACTTCATTTACAGAGATCTTCACAATGTTGAGGTATATTGGATATTGGTTATTATATGTGAAAGACTATCGGGAATCATCTCAGCTGGGCTAATTGTTCCTGGGTTCAGGGCTGATGGAATTTTAATTTCAGTGGTGGTGGTGAAGTTTCCCAGAATTATAAAAGATGATGAAAAAGCCAGCAGNACTGGATTCAGGGAATTTATTAAGACTTCAGTCAAATGCATCCCTGAACAAGAGAGCTTCCTGAACTGGGACTTACTGCTGTCAGCTGCCCCTTTTGGGCTGGGGATGGGATGGGAAACTACCATCTTCTACAAGAGATGACTGTCGCAAGGGCTTGATTCCCAAACAGTCGTGTTGACATCACATTCTTCAATGTTTGCTTTTATAGTTTGCAAAAAAAGAAGCGTTGCCCTATTTTGTGTCGCTGCTAATCTTTATGCTTTTTCTTGGGTGCTTCTCTTCCCTTCCACTTTTCTTTATTGAAACTGTGCTGAGGCTGTGCCATGCCTTCACAACCCGCTCCCTTTGGATGGGGGGAAAAATGGGAAGGGGTTGGGGGGAGAAGTAACTAAATGACTCTGTGGTACTGTATAAATAGTTGCTTTATTAGCATAAAAAAATTGCACTCTAAAGATTTTTAGGATCAAAACATACCAAAGAAAATGTAAAACAAAATTAAAATGAAGTCAGTATTCACATTGTCAGCAGTTATTTTGTCACTGCAAAGCATCTCCTCAAAGGAATATTGTGCAGCACAGCAGCAACCGAATGAAGCAAGCAGCTCCGGCGTTTACTTAAAAGGGAAGTGCAGGGACATCTTCAAACCGCAGTAATGGATCCCTGGGGTTTCTCTAAAGTCTGATAGTGGCACTGACATTTCCTGTGAAGTTGGAGGCTGGCAGGTTGTTAAAACTTCCTGGTTTTTAACTGCATCAAGTGTTGCTGTAGTTTGTTGAACATATAAAATCACTTCTCCACCTCCTTCTTTTTTTAAAAAATTCCAGATATCAATAAAGAACTTGAGAGAAGAAAACACTATAATTATAGCCAAAAAGCTGGCACAATGCCTGCTGTATAAACCCGTTATTTTGGTAGCATAGAATTCGGTACTGGAATAATTCTCTGGGTGGAAACTTGGCAAACATGATCTCAGCCTGTGAGCTAATCTTTTCTTTTTCCTCCTGTAATAACATTTTTTTCTTCTCTACAGATTTAGCCATTTTAAAATTGTGCATCCTATTACCGAGATTGTGTATGCACAAATGACCTATGTTATGGGTCTCTGGGGTGATGTGAATGTAGACAAGAGATCTGCATGTTAGATTAAAACCCCTTCGCTGGAAAATTGGTACCCTGTAGATTCAAATACAATTAGCCTTGATCTGAACTGCTGCCACAATGGGAACTGGCTATAGCTAAGGGTGGTATGGGAGGACTGGGGTTTGGGAGACCCTCGGCAGTGTTTGCGGATCAGGCTTTTGGTTTGCTGTGTGATGGGGAGTGGTTTTGGTTTGACTCCTCTCTATTTTAGTCTCAATAGCCTTGCAGCTATTTGTGTACTAGAGCTCACTGGTCTTGAAGTAAATGCCTGAGTACTTGCATAGATTTGAGGATCTGGGCCCTTTGTGAAATGGAGATTGTTCTATCTCCGTAGCATTGTAAGAGGCTTCATGAGCCATGCACAAATACCAGGCTTTATTGTTAGCCCTTATTTTTAAGAGCTGAGACACCAGAACACCTCTGTGAAACTGTAAAGAGCTCAGATAACACAGGGCTCTAGTAACAATTTTTTCATTTTGACCTTCATCTTCAATTTTTAAGAGCAGTACGTTTGCCTTCACTTGCAAGTTCTGGGAGCTGCAGGTTTTATGGGAAGAGAGCAAGGCTTGCATTGAAATTCATGTCAGCCTGCCATAAACATCTTTCTAAATTAATATAATAAGATCAAATCTATTACTGCCATTGTTGCCCATCCAGAGTGCCTTGCTGCTCTGGTAGCAGAGAGACTGTCCGATGTGTTGTGACTGCCTCGGTGGGAGCCCAGGGGGCAAAACTGGCCCAGTAGCGCTTCAAAACTGCAGTGTAATTAGTTCCACTTCCCTGCAGCAGAAAGCGGGGGGGACTGCAGCCGCCTTTGAAAGCTTCTTACCAGAAAGTGGGATGTACAGTTTGCTGATGTGCTCATTTTCAGCGAAATCAGTCCCTCCAATGAGGGATTTTTGTTTGGGCCCTTGGACAAAAAAAAAAAAAGTGCTGTTGGAGTTGAAGTGGGCTGAGACCAGAGATGCTCTGTAGCTGCTTGTGCTTGCTTTGGGTGGTCAACAAACCTGCCTGGAGCTTTTAACCTTTTCACCCGGAGACACAAATGTTTTTCCTCTAGCCTGTGCATGGGATTGACCTTGGGTTTTTTGTCCCTGCTCCCAAGGTATTGCTGAATACAACTTGCAGCAGCCTGCAAGAAGCAGGCTGCCTTGGTGGGTAGATGTGAGCAGCACCACTGCTGGTGATCAACCCCCTGTTTATTACCTTATTCTGTATTAAAGCTAAGTGTGATTCAAGATGAAGAACCTAACATTGAAGGTATCTGTCTGTTCACAAGGTGTGTTTAAAAAGATGATGATTTTTAACTAGTATTAATTATTATGGCGCTACTGGAGGAAATGAACCTTTGGTGCTTTGCATCAGCCAGAGATTGTCCCTCTGGAGTGGTCACTCTTGAACCCTGCTGACTGCTAAAGGCAATGCTTCCTGTGCTTGGGCTGAAGTCAGTGGATAAGCCATAGTTGATTTTGAGGCAGGAACAGCACTTTAAATAATTTACCTGTTTGAGTTGTTCTGGACAGTTCTGTCTGACGAGGGAGAAAAGACTTTGCAAATGAAAGGACAATGCTAGAGATCATGGTGACACAGGAGTTACAAGCCAGATCCAAAGCATCACACTAATATCAGAAAAGCTACCGTTCCTTTGGGGGGACTTTGGATCTTGCTGACACCTGTCTCCAAGATGATGTGGCTGCGATTGCATGCTGCTCTTCACTTTAAAGATGCTGAAGCGATGGTAGCCGGTGCACAAGCAGGTGCTCACCTGAGCAAGTATGGGTTGGGTTTGGGTTTTTTTTTTTTTTGCAAGTGTTCCAAGCTGCCTGGAAAAAGCTGGTTCTGGACCCTCAGCTGCATAGCTGCATTTGTATAGCTCGGTGCTGAAGCCAATGTACTGGCCTGATACATCCTCTGCTGCAGCCCTCAGCAGGGCTCTTTGGCTCCAGCCCAGCACCATGCTAAGGTGGCCAGAGACCTGCTGGAGGAGAGCACGCACCCAGCCGGCCAGCCTGGCACAGGGCAGAGCACAGGTCCTGAATGGCTCTGCCCTTTGTCTTCAATGGTGTGTGTTGTGGATGTGTGCCTGGATTTTGCGCTGTGATGCTCCTCTGTCTGGAGGAAGAAACTGGGCAAGTTTGGAAGAGGTTGTCTCATGGCAGGGTAGAAGATCTAAAACGATGGTGCAACTGTTCAGCAAGTGTGATGCTGTTCTGCCCCAACACTGGAAACCTAACAGTTACTGTTTTGGTACAAACATGCAGGGCTTGTACCAATTTTCAGTGCAGAGCTTGGGAATGACAGCTTGTGAGGGGTTTGGTCCTTGAGAGCAGGTTCTGGAGAAATAACCCAAACCCTCTCCATCACAGTCCAGCTGTGACCACCAACTCAGTCCTGAGCTCAGCCTGGCCCCAAGGGAGCAGCCAGCAAAAGGCATTTAAAAACATGAGGCTGATCAGCTTCCCTGGTGGCACGTGGATGGAGTGCCCTCTTCAAGTGTTCATGAGTCATGTTAGTCATGAAGTGTGCCCCAAGGATCTCATGCCCACTAAAAAAAAAACAAAAAACATGAGAGCCCAAGGGGAAGGGAACCCAGTTTGTTGCTTTCTCTTGCCTTTTCCAGAGTTTGTTTTTCACTTTTGGAGAATTGCTGTTCAGGCTGCAAAATTTCTTGGGAACAGAGAAAAAGAGCATCGTGGAAACAAAACCAGATTATTCACTTCCCTCTGCAAACCCAAGTCTGTCTTCCTGGAGGGGAAGGTGTTTTGGTGGGGTCTTGGTCTCTGGGAAATGGATTTACATCTTTGATCTCTGCTATCCCCATGGAGAAGAAGGAAGAAAAAAAAAAAAACACACCAACCTTCAAATATTTTATCTTGTTCTGCAGGACCCTAGCAGATCTCTCCCTGGGGACCATAAATTCTTTCCTGGCTGTCACTGCTGCTCCCGAACTCTGGTGCGGCACACTGGGAGAGTGAGCTTTGTTCCTCCACAGCACAGAGGACATGCCACAAATAATTTAAGGGACCATTTTTCTTTTTATATGATGTTAAATATTCTTTACTTATAAAAAAAAAAAATCCACACCACTTGGCATAAAGTAATATATCCAGAAGAAGGGCAGATGCTGTTTAATAAAAGACACAGCACTTGCCTCTGCTCTGTGTCTAACCTCCTGAATCTTCTCCCTGGCAGCGGCAGAGAGCCAGCCTGCTCACACCTCTGCTGTGAGGTGATGAGGCAGGCGAAGAACAAGCTCAGTGCTGGGCCAAAACTCTTTAAGGACATCATTTGTACCTGCAACTTGACTGGAGGAAAAAGGAAATTATGATTTCATTGAAGCTGGCTGGAATGATGATTTTTTTGCCCAACCTATTCGGGCATCTTCTAGTCTTCAGTATAAATCATGGATTCAGATCTCAGGCTGAAGTTGGTGCTGCAGGAGGCTGGGCTGCATCCCTTCGAAGGATGCGTCCTCTGGGGCTTGCTCCAGTTTCTATTCAGAGGGTATGATTAAGCTTGGAGAGGGGTTTTTAATAGTAGTGGAGAACTGGTAGCTGGGGGGAAAGTCCTCCTGCTTTTAAAGTAAAGAGATTTGACCAAGAAAGCAGTAAAAGAGCAAACATGTAGAACTCCTCTGCTGGTATATTGTATTGTGTGTCTTTTCAAGGGAGAAGCATGTAATAAACTGTCCACACATAGCGATTACAGCAGTGAAAAGCAGAAGGTGTAAAGGGAAAAATCTGATTTGACTCACTTTCTCACCTCCAGTTTGGGAGGAATGGTGGGAACTTGTCCCCTGCTCTGTTTCCTCCCTTTGCTTTCCCTTCTACAGAAACAAAATTGGAAAAAAATAATATATAGGGAAATGGCAACCAGAAAAATGTTATGGGAAGGAAAGGAGTGAGTCAGAAATGGAGTAACACTAATCCAATTGTTTTTTCAAAGACCCTAAAAATATTGTCATGAGTCAAGCAACTGAAACTTAAGGACACCTTAGACTTGGAGAAAAGCAGGTTATTTTCCAGTCCTCACACTGTCATACCCCAAACAAACCCTCTTGAAAAACCTATTCCTCTAACCTTTCTGTTTCTTTAATGGAAAGTTTGCCACCTGCTTATCTCATTCCTTCTTTGAGCCTGTGAAAGGCACCTTCACTGGTTTCTAAAACTTTCTTCCAGTACCAAGGTGTATATATATGTTTTATTATGTGAGTAGAGATTGTTGGAAACAAGACTTGACTGGACAGACTTTGTGATTTCTAGGTTAAATAGCAAATATTTTCTTACAAATGTAACTACTGTATTGACTCTTTTGATGTTTGGGTTTTTTTTTCTCTTTGTAATATATTATGATTTTCTTACTCTTTTTTTTGTTTGTGGTTTTTTTTTGTTTTGTTTTTTGTTTTTTTCCCTAACACCTTATTTATAACTTCCAGGCAATTCAGTTTGGGTATCTGAACTCTTGCATTTGCGGTGCAGGACTAGGTGAAGGTGACTTGCAGATTCCAGGTTTTGTTTGACAACTTCTTATTCCTTGTAACAATTTCATTTCAAACAGCCAGGAAGCCAATTTCAGAGCAGCACAGACAGAATTTCATAGGTAGCAAGAATTCAGTCAATGCAAAACCATTATGCCCCATAATGTCAATGCTGAAGCATAAATAAATTAAACTATGACTACTCCAAAGAGGTGCCGGTGGTGTTGGCAGGGCTAGGGCCTCAAAATTGCCAAACTGCTGCTTTTTCTTTTTTGTTTTTCCCCCCACTTTCATATGAATTTTCACGAATGACATAGTATGCGTTTGTGTGGTTTTATACTTATGTCATAGTGTGTTTGATCTGGGTATATTAGGCTTCTGCCCTGCGTAGTTCCCATCTATACCATGTTAATTATATTGCTCTGGTGATATAATAAACACTGAGCGAGTTGTGAATAGGTTATTTATGATGCCACCTGAACTCTAAGTAATTATAGCTGTGTAATTTAGCTTCCCCCTATTTCATTTTATATATAATGCAATATTTCAAAATATTCCAGTGCACATCTATCTTTAGCCCTGTGTTTGAATGAATAAATTGTGATTCTCTTTCAAAGGTAATATATCAGCAATGCCCTTAAGGGAGGGCGCTGTGGCTCTGTCAAGAACAATCCATAAACTAATTCACGCATAAACGGAGACAATGGATACTTAGAATGAACGTACACCTTCATTCACAGAAAATAATACTGTACTTACCTGTCTCAGTGTATTTAAGTCTAATGTTCTACTGTCAAAGCACTAAAGGGAGGTATACAATATGTCTCAGCCTAATGGTTTTTAATACAGGACTTTTCCTGTAATTTAAGCTGTTGGGACAAAATTAGTATTGGGCAACAAATATCTTGCAGTAAATGGAATGAAAGTATTAATGTTTACTGCTGGAGAAGTAAAATTGCTCCTATCAGTGTGTTGTTTGAGGCTGATTGTTGGTATTTGTTTATGGGCTGCAAAGATTCAACCTCAATACCTGCTACAGCAGCTTGGTACTTGGGGAAACTAGACCTTTGCATTATTTAGCAGTTATTCAAGGAGGCAGAGTTAGTGCTGCTGGAGTGTGAGAGGCCCCGAAAAACCTGGTGTGCACAAGGATGCTGGGTGGCTCTGGGCACATCCTGGAGGGATTAGCAGTGCTTGGGCATTGCCAGCAGTACTGTGAGGGTGCTGGTCCCTCTTCAACTGCTCCTGGCTCTGACCTCAGCACATGCTGGAGTCTTAGCTCTGTTCCTTGCTCTGGCACTCAGCAGCCATCAACTTTTGGACCAATGGCCCCAACCTCCCTTTGCCTCATTTTCCTCAGCTGTACATCCTGTAAAATAACACTTGCTTTTTAAAAGGATGAGGCTACATTATCCGGTATTCGAACTAGGGCAGGTTGACTCTCAGGAAGGTGCTGAACAAGAACTTATAGACTTAAATGATGCTTTCATACTGAATTAGGAGTCGGGAAACCAGCCTCAAATGTTTGCATTTTTGTTTTGCAAAGTGCTTTGAGATCCTCATATCAAAGGCAATATAAATGCAGTGTATTATCTTGTTATATCCTTGAAAAACCCATCCAGTACGATTCTGCCCTCTTTTTATTTCCTTAGAGCCTTGTGGGCTCATTCTTCTAGTTCCTTAACACAAAGCCATGGTTAATGATAGTGGCCTTGAATGGGTGAGTAATGCCGCTGGCCTCCATTCTGCAAGAGTCATCACACCCAGGGCTCCTGCAGTACCAAAGATGTGCACACATTTATGTCAATTAAAAGGTACTTAAGAGAGTCAGAATCTTTTTTTTTTTTTTTTTAATTAAAAATGTCAGGATTCAAACTTTACATGGGATTTGTGATGGCTCCAATTCCCAGTTGGTGTGTGTGAGGCGGCACCCAGGAGATTTGAGGTTTCCATGACATCATACGGTAACTGTGAGCCTATCAGTTAATTAAATACTATATCCATGTATTCTAGTTAATTGATGCTTCCTTTACATGGTTTATTGTGCTGCAAACTGGTATTGCTTCTGTCTCACTGAGCAAACACAGAGAGGGAGCGAGAGAAAGAGACGGTGGGATGCTCCAGCTCGCGGCTGGTGCAGAGGGAGCTGTTGGCACGCTGCGCTGTGCCCAGGGGCGTCCTCGAAGAGACCCCAGCGTCACCTACACACCAGGGGTTCGAGGTGGCTCTGCGGGTCAGGCGGAGATCTTTTTATGAATGAGCTGAACCAAGCCTTGGGAATGAATCACAGGCACAAGCGAGCCGTGCCTTTTTCCAAGTCCAGCTTTGTCTCGGGCTTGTGCGGTCCTGTTTACGCAGATGAGGATGTGCAGAGGAGGGTGCTCCATTATACTTATGCAATGCACAAATGTGGCATCACCTCTGTGATAACTGTCCTGCAGGAACGTGGCTCTGCCCAAGCCAGGCTGTGGGTGGTAGCTGGATCTTCTGCATACTGGCCTTAACGCAGGGGAAAAACATCATCTTTGTATTTTTAGCAAATAAAAATATTTGAAGTCAGGAAATCCTGCTTGACTGGGAGTTAGTAACATAATGTGATCTGGCAGTGAGGCCCAACCACTGACCTCCAGCAGCACACCTCAGCCTCCTGCAGCTTTCCTAAAGGGTTTTAAATCCCTCAAGTAAAAGCAACCTTAGGTTGGCTGCTGTGGTCAGGCCACCTGCAGAAAAGGGCAGGGCAGGTCACCAAGCTTGCTTAGAGAGGTGAGCGTGGTGTTAAAAGATGTGCCCAAAGTGAGCATGTCCTTGTCCACTGACAACACAACTGTGTTAGAGTGGAAAGATGATAAAAAGAAATCATAGTCCTGACAAAAATGCTGCCTGATATCGGCCACTCTCCCCTGCCCTGGTCAGCTCCTGGTGCAAAATTCCAGGGCTGCCTTACCCCGCTTGTGTGCATAGGGGCACGCTCACCTGCCTGTTCTCCTCAAGCTTGAGACTCAGCTACTGCTGCAAGGAGGAAGGAGAATAGTCTTCTTTAAAGGATTTCAATCCAGAGTGTAATTTCAGCAGCTTTTTACTAGTAGTTCTTTTGGCTTGTAGTCTATGGCTGTGACAGATTTTCTGGTCTCCTGTTCTGAGCTTCTGCTGTATTGGGGTGATTTGTGTGCCTGTGTGGGAAAGAAAAGGGGATTTGTTCGACACTGAAGCAGGACTGAGAGCACTTAATTCACAGAGGATGAAACAAAACCCAATTTTAGCTCAGACTCCAGATGTGAAACTCTAAGACACATCTGTATGCTGCTGTACATTGCTGTGTCCATGCTAATACTGGAGATCCTAAAATGTGTGACATTGTCAAGTTGGCAGCATGAGCATTTCTTCACTTAAACTCCCAAGGAAAAGCTATTCCAGAGGTTTCAAATGAGAACATTTAAAGAAAAGTGTCATACCCATACGCAAACCAAACACTGGCTACCTTCTCTCTCTCCTTCTTTGTCCTCTTCTATTCTCTCACCTCTTCTTTTTCACCAAATGTATAATTTCTCCTCTTCTAAAAGAAGCTGGGACACTGCAAGTGCGATGAGAAACATTTCTAAGGATGACCTCGTAAGGTTTCCATGTTTACTCTCTCTTGACAACTTCCAAGTTGGGTTTTTTCAAGCTTACCGTTCTTGTCCACTTGCAGCTCCATACTTCTGGGGAGCAGAAGAAACACCACAAGAGCTGCCTTCCCCAAAATGTTTGCTTGTCGGTGCTGGTCTGGCCTCTTTCCAAAAGGCAAAGTGGACCCAGCCCTGTGAACCGACACTATAGATGAAGCCAGTTCAGATATGGGGGAGAAAATGCAACAAATTTACATACCATTTCAGTCATACCCCTCCAAATTATCACCTCTTTGATCCTACCACCATGCTAAGTGCCGCAATGGCGGTGCAGTTTGGAAAATGGTGCTGTCTTCTATTAAAGGCAGGTATTTTTTTCTGTAATTCTCCTTAGTGTTGCCTTTAGAGGCCCCTCTATGTGGCTCCTTTCACTTCTAATTACTGCACTAGGAGATTACAGTGTGATGCTGGCGACAGAGAGAGGAAGGGGGAGGAATGGGATGGTGGAGAGGGAAAGATTTCTGTGGTAATTTGCATTTAAAGCTGGCACTCAGCATTATATCTCCCTGTTCACCCATTGTCTATAAACATTTTAGCTCTTCCTTCTGCCTCATCAGAATGAATTAAGCATTTTCATTGCACCACCAGCCTAATTAGAGTCATTTACTATGTTGACACAAAGGGTTTTTTTATGAGCATCTCAGCTTTAATACACTACAGCAACATTGGAAACCTCCGATCAAAAGGTAAATGTTTGGGGGTCAGAGATATTTTTCAACATTCTCCCAAGAATACAAACAAGTTCCTGGAGAGGTGACATGTGTGCTTGCAGCTCTGGCGGGGCCACGGCAAGTTTGCACCAGTGCACTCACATGCTGCTTCTGCCTCCCAGTTGCACTTGTTGAAAGGGGTTGGCTCGGCGCAGGGGTGGCTTCGTGTTCTGCAAGCGCCAAGCAGCACAAAACATTTGTTGGGTGAGTAGATGAAGTAAAAGGTCAAGATACTCATCATGAGTGGAGGGGGCACAGACATGGGCTACTCTGATTTGAAAAGTCTGTGCACGTTGAGCATGTTTGACTTATGGTGCATCTCAGGGCTTCCTTGGACCTGGGGTGTCCACGTGGGCAACCTGCATGCTGAGGTCTGGAGGTTTTAGATGGGGTATTGTAGGCTGCAATATCAAGTGAGACAATGCACAGCCTCTTGCACCTACCCTCAGGACAAGATAGCAGGACATGAAGTCTCCTGGTTTTTGGGCATATACATGCATACTAGGAACTAAAAAGAAGATTGTGTCCTTACTTAAAGCCGGAGGCACTGCTTTTGACTCTCCCTAACCTGACTTTTAAATGTGTTTGTATTAGCACAGGAAAGTTGCACCACTCACAACCAAACCCAAGAGAGTAAGAATTGGTTTCAAGTTGATTTCAGAGTTCCTCTTTCTGTCCTTTCTCAGTATGCATTTTTCCAGTATCACTTCTCTCATGAAGCAAAACTTTTTTGGTTTTGCCTGATTTAAGGGATTTGGAAACCCCTACTCAATATCTCCTGGAGTTGGAGGGGTTTTTTCAGTTAGGTCTGAGGAAAATACTCTTGTCACCATCTCTAGGCAGACTGCTTTTAGTACCTGACTGTATGCGTGCGGAAGTTGTACAGATTTGTAAGATAAAACTGGCTCACCTGTACAGTATATCATCATCTTGGAGAGTAGTCATCAATCACAAGAACAGAGATGTGCAAGGGCATGACATATGCAGGACAACCAAGAAAATCCTTCTATACTCGCGTTTTCACTAGTCGCCAACTTGTCAGCAACATGTTTGATGGCTGTCCAGCAGACCTCTGGAGTCAAAGTAAACCTCAGGTCTGCTCTTGTGTGAAGTTTCCATTCACTCTGTACTGCAGAAATATCATCCACCACACAATCATAGATCCAGAGGACTATAAAATTTATTGCTGAGAATCCTGTAGAGTGCAGATACCAGTAAAATATTGTGGGACACTGACTATTTATTTCAAGTTAGAAGTGAAGACCTTGGCTGTCAGATGCAACATGGACTTTGTGCTCCTGCAGCACTGCAAAAGGTCTGAAATGACCAAATGGGATATGCAAAGTATCAGGGTTACTGAAGAGGTATGGTGAGGGTTTGTCTGGTCTAGCACCCTCTCCAGCAGTGGAGTGGCCTCCTGACAAATACAGCAGTTCTTTTTCTGTATCTCTGTTTACTGACATTGCTATGATAGTCTGTCATCAGGTTTAGCAAGATCTTTTAGAAATAAGTAACAACTAATAAGTGGGTTTTTCTAGAAGGGATGGTTCTCAAATAACTTCTTATTGACTGCAGACTGTCCTCATGCTGTTTGTGACCTTTTCCATGTCACTTGAGCAAGACGAGCCCCAGGATGCTTGGGACAATCTACTGTCAACTTCACCCACTGTGAAAGCTCTTTCTTCCTGTCTTTGGCTTCCCATGTTGCAACCAGTTATGAATCCAGAAGGGGATGTTCCCTCTTATTCTGTGATAGTTCAGTTTCTTTAAGAGATTTTGGAGAGGGAAATGGTCAGAAGCTTTTCAGAGATGCAAGTGTTGGGTCCCAATAGTGTCACCTTTGTCTTGAATGAATTAGTCATACCTCACAAATCTACCACAAATCTAGGAATTTGTGTATGTATACATAATTGCAAGTACTTTTTGCTAGCTACATGAGTCATATTTACAAGTCTTTAGTCTGTGGGTTCAGCTTTGGAGCCCTTTTAAAAATTGCTGTGATATGTCATGCCTTGATCATGGCTGATTTCTTCTTGGATTCCTTCTATAAAGATGTATTTGCCCAAGGCAAGGAGGCCATCCTGTTGGTAAAGAAGACTGGATATGCACAGAAATCTTTGCTGTAGGCTTGATCCTCAAAGTTTTGAACAGGAAATGTCCCCAGTGATCTGGCTGTTCAGGTTTCTTGCAGTCATCAGTGCCGCTATTGTGAGGAAATCTGAATAGCCATCTTACCAGAAATTTTGCAGATTCAGAAAGTTGTTCGTTGCCTTTGTAATAAAGAAATGGTTTATAAAGTAGTGTTTGAAAATTCTGCATCAAAATGTTTGTTTGAAATTTCATACTAAAAGTTAATTATTTTTTTTTAAGTCAAATTTCATAGAATCACAGAATGGCTGAGGTTGGAAGGCACCTCTGGAGGTCATCTGGTACAGCCCCCCCTGCTCAAGCAAGGCCATCTAGAGCAAGTTGTCCAAGACCGTGTCCAGACATTTTTTTAATATTTCCAAGGATGGAGACTCCACAGCCTCCGTGGGCAACCTGTGCCAGGGCTCAGTCACCCTCATGGTGAAAAAGTGTTTCCTTATTTTCAGACATAAGGACCTTCCTGTGTTTCAGTTTGTGTCCATTGCTTCTTGCCCTGTCACTAGGCACCACTGAAAAGAGCCTGGCTCTGTCCTCTTTGCACCCTCCCTTCAGGTATTTGTATCCGTTAACAAGATCCCTCTTGAGCCTTCTCTTCTCCAGGTTAAACAGTCCCAGTTCTCAGCCTTTCCTTGTATGTGAGATGCTCTGGTCCCTTCATCATCCTTGCGGCCCGTCCTTGACCTCACTCCAGTGTGTCCATGTCTCTCTTGTACTGGGGAGCCTCATCTGCAGGTGCTGAAGTGACGTTCCAGGCAGAGGAACAGCTTCAGTAGCTGAGGTTTCTCCAGTAATTGTTGTCACAACCATGACCCACACCAGGAGATTTCTGGATAACATCTTAGAGCAGCTCCTTGCTCTGTGGTGCACAAGTTTGACTCTGACTGAAAGCTGAGTCTTGTCATGTAATACAGGCATTGTGCTGCAACAGTCCATGCTGTCAGCTACCCCGTATTTTACTCTGTCTAAATATAATGTGTAGCAGATGTGAATTTAGAGTGGGGATGAGAACTTAAATCAGCTTTCTGGACTTTTAAGGAACTTTGGGATTTTTTCGCCATATTTAAAACTATTCTTAAATACAGTGTTTGCTTGGTCTGTAGGAATGACATCAGTTTCTTATTGATTTTAATGCTTTCTGTATGCGGCAGTGTTCATTTTCCTAGCGGTAGGCACTTTTATCCTTTGGAAAGAGAAGCAGAATGTTCTAATCTTCTAGGATCCTCATGCCACTAGATCCTGCATAGTCCTTGCTCTGCATCTCCCCAGTCCATGCAGGTACTCGATGGTGCTGCCATGCCCACTGCTCCATGGGGTCAGTGCTATCCTCATCCCCATGAGCTGTGCAGCATGGCACAAAGCAAGGGGCACCCACAAGGTAGACCTATAAGTTAAGGGAGTGTGAATTTATAGTTCTTTCTTCTCTCTTTGTGAGAGCTGTTATTATCTTACACATTGCATAAAACCCATTTCTCCCCCTCTTTGAGTGCTGTGGTGGAGCTCTTGGCATGTTCCCATGCATGCATGTATGTGTCCATGTGTAGGCACACATAAGCTGGCTGCAAGCTTGTTCTCTTCTGGGAAATTAAATACTTACATCCATAATCCTGCCAGGCCTATATGAAGCCTGATGCTTCCCCTGAACTCCTTGAACCAGTTGCTCCGCTTAGGCATGTTTGTGTCCTGCGCTTCCCAAGTCAGGGCCAAACTTCAGCCAGAGCAAATGATTCCTACAACACAGAAGAGCAGCAGGATGGTCTGGAGGAAAAGGCAGATCTTACAAATATATCCCTGGGATCACCAAAGCCTCAGGCATCTCTAGCTACATCTGCATCTAGTAATTATTCTACAGGCTGCAAGGAACAGTGAAGTGTTGCTTCAATTTACACATTTTCTGTCCTCTCTGCATTTGTTTCTTAGTCAGAGACTAATGGGTAGAGCACTGGACTGGAACCCAGGAGACCTAATTTATTTCAGGCTATGCTACCAGCCTGCTGGGGAGCTCTGACCAAGCCTTTTCCTTCCCTTTGCTGTTTCTTCCCCTCCGTAAAGTGGAGATAGTGATAGAGAACTTGTTTGTAAAGTTTCTGATAAAATAACACCAAATAAGATTATTAATAGTGTAGTCCATTGCTCTGAAAAATTGATTTTAGGCACCAAATTATTAGAAGAGCTAGTTAGTTACCACATTATTTAAGTGCTAGTAGTAGGGAGAGAAATTGCTTTTTCCTATCTTTTTTTTTTAACCAGACTGCTAACTGCTTCGAATGTCCACGGACCCGAAACTCGGCGCCAGAGATAACGTGGCCAATAACAGAGCCTGGAGAAAGGGGAAGATGGAGGGAGCAAGGATGGGGGCTGAAGAGGAGGGGAAGGTGTTAGAGGGGGAATATTGGATGGGAAAATAGAGCAGAGTGGGCAGATTGGAGAACGACAGATTGTGAAAGCGGGGGAGAGAGAGAGAGGGGAGAAGAGATCCTATTAGAAATACCATGTGTGTGCATGCATAGAGGGGTATGCATGCAGGGAGGAAGGGACGCGGAGTCTACTGTAATATTATTCAAGCAATCACATGTACTGTGTATTAGATAACTCTTCTGGTTGGTTAGCATTGTGAGGTCTGTAAACGTGTTTTGCTTTAATCCCAGACACCTCACGTCTTTAATCTCAAACGCATCAGGCTTTTCCTGAAGGGTTTTGGGGATTTGTTTTTTTCAAGAGCAGCTAGATGCAAAAGTTCAGGATCTCCACAGCTTTCGGGTGCTCCCGCTTTTGGTGATGTGGAGGGGATTGATCAGCCATCAGCTCCCTAGAAATGAACGATGAGGAATTTATTCTGCCTGGGAAAATGGCTACTGCCTTGACACAACATGCACAGGATGGCTTTGGGGGGGGGTTTCGATGGGAAATAGCCTCCTGGAAAATGTGGCATTTTGAAAGTGGATTAGAAAGCCACAAGCCCTTCTCCTAAATTGTTGAAAAATCAAACTTAAAGGGTTTGAATTAAACAGGTGAAACACAAGAGATGTTGAAATAGGGCTCAAAACTGCACATTGACACCATCAGCCTTAATTTACCCCAGAGTGCAGGAATAAAAATTCAGAAAGACATGATGAAAGGCTGAGAGTATCAGACAGGAATCCAGAGACTTAACCCTGAATTTACTGTTCCTGCAATGGGTTTGTGGTCAGAATATTCTCCATTGTGCAGATGTAGATTTGGGGTTTGTATTTTTGTGATTTTTTTTGTTTGTTTGTTTAGTAGTTTATAGAATTTGCCATTTATCTTAGAACCAGAGTAGATGCTGTTTACTGTCATTTGTCTGTGTGTGTCTGTGTATGCATGCGCACACATGCACATGTCTTTGAGTGTTTTTTTTCTCAGTATCATTCACAATATAAGCACGATAATTGTGTAGTTCTTACTCTCGTGTAGGTTTTGAGCTAAAATGCTTTTCGCAGCTCAGGGATGCAAATTTTACCCAGAATAACATTATTAAAAAAAAAAATCCTCCTCCAAGTAAAAAATAGAATTTGATTCACGTGGAAGGGAGACGAAGAGAATTGGCAAATTGTGGGCAGGTGCTGGGCAACCTTCCTCCATATGAATTTGTTAATGCGTCTTAACCCTGACCTGCAACACCCTGTCTGGCTAATGCTGTGGCCTTTCATGACCAGGAATTGCAGACTGCTGGGTTGCATGGCACTGGGGTGGGGTTTTGTCTTTTTTTTTTTTTTGCTTTTTTTTCCTGTACTTTAGGTTGCTGGCTATGTTCCATTTGTGACCCAGTTAAAATTTGAATCCAATTCTATAAATTTTTTGTAAGAAAGGAATTATTCTACTTTGTATGTGTACATCTGTGTTTGCATATTGCCCCCTGTGAAGAGATTTCCATTGCACGTAGATGAAAATGTATTTTTTTGAAAAAGAGCCCCCAATATGTATTTCTTCTCATTGAATTTGGCAGCTTAACACATTGCCCTTCCTTTTCTTTTTTTGTTCTTTTAATTTGTAAATAGGTAATTATTTGTTGTGGTTTTTCTTCCGATTTGGGTAGATGAAATGTGTTACCCCGCAGAGCTCAGTGTTGCTATGCAGATTTCTGATTTTGATGGCAGAAACGCAAAGCCCTGAAAAGAAGGGCGGCATCTCGGCAATCCAGGAAGGCGCACACCAAACTGTGCCTGCGATTTCATCCTTCCAGCAGCGGTAGCCAGCGCGGGGTGAAACCCGGACGACTTGTAGAGTCCAAACAGGTGCTGAATGTTTGGTTGCAAATGAAAAGATTAAAAGTTGGGATAACAGCGTTAATAGAGGGATGATGTACACACAACGAGTTTGCAGTTTGTAGCGCTCCCAGAATACAACTTGCATAGGAAAGCATTGTAATTCCCTGTTTTCCATGATTAAGTGGCATGCTGGAAAAGCAGCTATCTCTTTTTATAACGATATACATATAAACCCACATAATTATGTGCATCATCCAGCAAAATAATAGAGAAACCTGTATGTTCATGGAGTTTATATAATGGAAATTGATTTTTTAGTTTGCAGTTAAAAATAATGCAAACATTCCCACTCAGTTATGCTCCGTCTCACTTCATTCCTCTTCCCCTACTTTTTTCCCTTTTTTTGCTTGCAAGTAGCTGAATTGCACGTACAATGTTGGAAGTCAGTGTTGTCCCTACCCAACTCTAGACTCTGCCTTTTTCTGCACCTTTTTACCTCAGTTGCTGACAAAGACACGAGCCCAAACGCTGGGTGATTATGTTCAGGTTTTCCACTCTACCCATCAGATATATTACTTACAACTATTAATAACTCCCCTCCAGGAGAGTCATAACTATCATGTAAATGCATCTTTCTCTGACACAGTTCTGTATACATAATACAAGAACCTGAGAGAGTTTTCTAAACAAGCCAGAGAACATGAGGAAAATGAATGTATTTTCCCAGGTTAGGTTGTAAGGGCTGAATTCACAAATGTGGAATTTTTTTGGCCAACAATTTTTCATTTATTTTTAATTTAATCACATGTTTTAGTTTGCAGGCACATTCTGAAAAATGGTCTTTATAAAATATGCAGTCCTCTTCACAGTCTTATTACATCACCACTGCACTGGGAGAAAGACATCTCTCTAAATTGAAAACCATTTTTAATGAATTGTTGTTTTATTTTAGGATCCCTTTAGGTTTCCTAGAACATTTGGTCTGAGTCGTCCGTCTGAAGGAATCCTGATCTAACAAATCAGAATAAAAAAATATATTCCACAGCCCTTGACCTGGCTTATAGCAACTCCCTGTGTTATAAAACAAAGGGCTGTGGTAATGGGGGAGAATCCCACTGTGAAGTATAAAATCAGCATTATTGCTTAGCTGTGGATTTGGAATTAAATCGCATGTGAGATTTAAAAACTTGATGGAAATCTGTGACCTTTTGGCTTACTACAAGTGTAGTGGAAGACAGTGACCCTAGAAGAACATGATTTACTGGTGAAATAAAGTGAGCGGTAAAATCTGAGTAGGATGGGTTATTGTCAGTAAAAAGCATAAAGACAAGAAAAAAAAAATCTAAACCCTAATTGCCAGCGTAAGGAAATATAGAGGAGGAAAGAGGGAGATGAAGGGGAGAACAAGAGCATCCCCAGTGGCAAAATGGTTAAAAGAGATGACTAAAATCCAGCAGAAAATCAAGCAGTCAAGTAGTTAATTGACTTTGCTTTAATCAGCCCAATGAATATTCATTAGTGTGCTGGTCCTAATCATGGGGGCCATGTTGTCCGCATTTAGCAAGCGCACGCTCAGCATCATGCATGCCTCAACAGCTTCCCTTCCTCTCCGCACTGACATTAAATTTAGAGGCTTTGCGCCTTCCCAGCTCGCAGGGAGCGGGGATTGGCCCAGCTGCTCGGCTCCAAGATGCCATAGCAACCCCTGGCTCGTTGCCTTGGCAACATTTTTTTTATTTATTTTTTTTTTTTTTTTGTAAGGGCCTGAGCCAGTAATCCATAGGCTTAATGTAGAAAATGTGCTTTTGTGGGGCATGTGTATATAGATATATAGATGTAAGGGAGAGATTGAATGGGCGGAAGGCATGCGTGTCTTCTATTGTGCGGCTTTAACGACAGGAGTGGGTTGCGGGATCTCCTCTGCGTTGTCTCGAGCTGTGTTTTGGGTTGTGGGCTTTACATTTTTTTTTTTTTTTTTTTTTTTTTTTAAGTGCAAAATGCACCAGCTCTCTGGCTACGCAGTTCATTTCCAGACCCATCTAAAGGGAGAAGGAATATTTCTCTTCACTGTAATTGCCTCCCTCCTCTCCCCACCCCAGAAAGAAGCAGCGACTGCTTTAAGAGATATAGGACCCTATTATTCACATTGAGTTGAAGTTCCTCCTCCTGAAGGAGGTGGATCTGGAAATGAGCTGCCCCATAAATCAGTGGAGAAGTGCAGGCATGAAACTGGAGTCACGCAGCGGTGAGTGCGTCTGCTGCTCCTCACGTTTGCCGCTGCTTTTCCCTTCTTGCAAACGGGGGGAGGCTCCTGCCGGAGATTGGTTCAGCCAACGCAACTCCAATCCTGCCCCAGTCTGTTAATATTCCAGATGTTGCTGGGGAAAAGATGATGTCCTGATCCCGGTGTTTTAGAGATAGCCTGTGTTTCTGCCTTCCTGAAAGCAAAACGTGAAAAAGCAGCAAAGTCCCCAGCTGTGTTGGAGCCAGCTATCCTAGATTTAAAAATAGAATTTAAAAGAAAAAAAAAACCCTAATATATTCAGAATGCCTGCAGGAATTTTGGAGCTGGGAAATCCAAATGGTTAATGTTGTCCTGTAAATAAAGCTCATTCCTTAAAAAAAATGTCCTGACCCAGTGAGGCATCATCTCCAATGGAACAAAACAGCTGCAGGGGAAAATGCGCAAAAACAACCCATCCTTTTTGGACTCGGGCTGTGTGTGAGGTGCCTTGTAAAACATTCAGTGTAAAGATGAAAGCTGCACAGGAATCCAGAAATAGTACTGCAGAAGATTAAGCAATAGGTGCTTTCAAAAAAGCATTAGTAATTTCGTAATATTCCTTTCTATCGTGCTTTTTTTTTTTACAGCTCTTAAGATAGAGCAGAAGTGGCTACAAGTGAAAAACTAATTCAGAAGCTGTGAGAGGAATTGGGTTTGGTCTCTACGAGAGTTTTTTTTAATACTTCTATTATCATTATCTTAAATTATTCAAAAGTGTCATTTTGCGCTCGTGGTGCAGGCACATGGTTTAATAAAAGCACATGAAGAAGGATCCTCCTTATTTCAAAAAAGAAAAAGGGGGAGCCCTGTCCCCACTCCTGCTATCTGTGATGGGAAAGGTCCTGCTAGTTCAGCATCGTGCTTGGAGGGGAGCACGGCATGGCAGAGGGGGCTAATTTCTTTTGGCCCATCAGGAAAATGTTTTGCAATGATGTTAAAAATTATGGGATATTCAGGGCATGTTTCCCAAGCAGTTGTAGGGCAGCATAGGAAAGAGTAAACTTTATTTTCCCCTGGTTCCCACATACTGAATGGCACCAAAACCCCATTAGAGGTCTGTGCAGCATATGGAGGGTTTAGGGCTCGGATGACATATTGTGTGTTGGCTAATGGTCCAAAGACTGGTTTTGGCCAAGGTGGGTGGGAAATTGTTCCTCAACATCTGCATGTAAGAAGATCAAGTTAATCAGCCTCCGATTCCCCATCAAACAGAACTACTGTGGTTTTCAACGTTTTTTCGGTGTGAAAGGAAGAAATCTGCCACCCATGACCAAATGTCAAAATTGAAGGCTGGTGGCTTGATCTCCGAGGTCTTCAGCAGCTCCCATCTGGCTCGGGCAGCCCTGCTGCCATGCTGAGCACAGATCGCCGGGGGTCGTTTCTGGCAGGAAGAGATGGAGATTGTGGGGGAAGAGGGGTTTAGGATACCTTTTAGGTGTTTGTGGTTTGGGTTGGGTTTGGGTTGGTTTGGTTTTTTAATAAAATGAAATCCACCAGTAATTATAGCTGCAAGAGGAGAGAGAGGAATTGTGAAATGCGTGAATCAAGAAAGGCCACTTTAAATCAGCTCTATCAGAGTCACTGGTAAAGATCATTTTATCCCAAGAAGCATCGAGGCAGAAGGACTCATAGGATCTGAGAGTGGCAGAGCAGTGATGTGAGACAAAGAGCTCCTGGGGAGGGATTGAGGAAGAAAAGTAGGTTAAGAAAATATTTACCGTGAATTTCCAGGAGAAATTTTTAATCTTGATAAATCCATCTTTCTAGAAAAGTTATTTTGGGAAACCTCTCAAATGTATTTAAGAAGTCCAGACCAAAGTACTCTAGAGAAAATCATTTATGTAGCCCTACTGAGTAGTATTCATTTAAAAAGCCCAAACAAACCATCATGGGAATAATTTTATTTTTGTGATCCTATTTTGTTGATTCAAGTCTCTGAACGGAGTCTCTCTGCTTCCATCAAGTTAAACTTTGAGACATGTAGGTGGTCCATTGAAAAGACATGATCGATTAATTTTATATGGGGAACGTACGATCAAACGCTGAGCATCGTGACACTGTCCCTTAGGCTAGTAGTGCCGTGGGCTTGGTATCTCCTCTCAGTGCTTTCCTTCGGTTTGAACGTGATTTGTGCTGGTGTAAATGACTATAGGATGCATGGAGGTGAAGGACAGGACCCTTCAGCTTGGAAATCAGCATGGAGGAAAGATACAAGGTGAGGAGCACCTGCTCACAAGGGAAAGCAGCACGTGCTGGTGAGAGGACCCACCTCTGCTCCTTCACTCTGCGCTCAGAAATGGTCGAGTAGTTTGCCATAGTGTTGGTGGAACTTGGGGAGAGTGCCCTGGTTCGTAAGAATGATCGTCCTGGAAGTTGTGCTCATGGTACCTGGAAATCAATCTTTTGTTAACCTTGTGTTGTTATAATTGTCCAGTTGGGGGAGCAGAAAAATAAATTGAGTTTGGTGATAAATTTCCCAGGTGAGTATGATGAGATGTCCCAGAGCAGTTCTGGGACCAGCCTCAGTTTCAAACATAGCAAACGGTGAGGAAGGAAGGGGCTGGAAGGAGAGGAACAATACTTCAAGTGACTAGAGATCAGAGCACTAACGTTGAACAAAAAATGAGGCTATATCTATGTTAAATTTTTTTTTGCAAGTTTAATCTGATCAGCTGTAATACTAAGCAAAAATCAAAATAAACCATAAGACAAATAGAGCCTTTTAAAAATGGTATGCTGATGCAATTTCTTCTTTTGGTTTGTTCTTACAATTTTTTAAAAATTTTTTTTTCTCTAGCTACAAATAGCCCACTGAAGCAATCCCTGCTGGGGGAAAAAAAAAACCCTAAGCCCAACTAGCCAANTTTTTTTTTTTTTTTTTTTTTTTCATTCTTAAGTTGTCAGTAATTCATGTTTCTTTAAATGGATTCTAACCTTGGAGTACGACAGCGCGTTGTATCTGCTGAGCCACAGAGCCAGTGTCTGCACAGAAACATGCTTTTTTTTTATTAGCGATGCAAAACCAGGGAAATATTCCTCCCCAGGTACGCCCGTTAAAGGTAAGCACAGCACGCAGGGTGCAGATTTGATATGACTACTCCTTCTGCACAAAGGCTGCATAGAAAAGCACGAAGTGTCATCGCTGGTACGATTTCACGCCCGGTGCCTTCAATAAAGCTGAAGGCAGAGCAGGCAGGGAACGGGAGGTCAAGGGGCAGGCTTGGCTCGATGCATCCCGCAGCCTCCCTCCAAATATTACCTGCCTAACCTGCGATGCTGTTGCAGTTAGGTGGTGTGCAAACGAAGCCCCCTCTGCGATTAGAGATGGAAAATCCCTTCTTTTATGCAATTGTTTATTTTCTCATCTCTATTTTTGTCATTGGTTGACAGGGTGGGAAGAGAGAAGGAAAGGGTGGGGAGGTACCAGGGAGAGGAAAACTACCACCAGATCGGGCAATTGAAGTGAGAAGGAAGGAAAGGGAGGGAGAAGGAGAAAAGAGATGCTAAATCCTGAAGCTGTCCCCTGCAAACAGAGTTCAGCTCCTTTACAGGTGCTCGAGCTTGGTGAGTCTGTGTCAGGATCATAAAGCCCAAACTTGAGCAGGCTTCTTTTCCAAGGAGGGCTCATCCCCGACTTGATTCAGCAACATCAAGCAATGGACTTCTGAAAACACAACACAGCCATGGTGGCTGGTGCAAGGCCACTGCACCGTCGGATGTCTTATCTTAAACTCCTGGGGGCATCAGCCAGATGGGGAGTTGCTACCATGCCTCCCAAGTGATGCTGATACCAATTGCAAAGACAGTTCAGACTGGGAATAAGGAATGGGTTAGTCTGTGCCCAGCTGCCTTGCCTCAGCCATGGCATGCTCCAAGCAGAGAGGCAAAACCCAGAGGTGTTACCTTCCGCTTGCAAACCATGGCAGTGTTGCAGACATCTTGTGTTTGGTGGTTTCCTGCTGAAACTGGAAGGAGGCCCAGTGCTTGTCTTAGATTTACTGACTTAGGAAGTTCTCTAGAGGTTGACATTTCAGAGAAGTTTGGGGTTTGGCTTGGAAGGGTTGGCTTTTTCAATGAGAACCCAGCTACTACACAGCTCGCTGCAAAGTCTTGAATCAGGAAGAATACATTTTGTTAAATTGTTCTGCAGAACAATGATTTTGGAAAACAAAACAGCAGCAACCAGAAAGAAAACCCCAACAAACAAAATAATATTTATTTCTGCCATGGCAGCTCTGTGAACTGAAAATGGGATGTTTTGTTTTGCTGGGCTTGTATACAGAATGTGATTGTATCCAGTTGCAGTCAAAAAATATGTCTGGGCCTTGGAAGGGGGAAGAGGAGGGTGGGAAGATCTATGTCTGCGGAATCACTGATGCAGGAAGATGCAAGTGCTGTGTTGTGTCTAGTTGCATCATGTGTGAATCCATCAGCGACTTAAAGAAACAGCAAACTCGGTGCAACCTCTTACTGTGGTTTTCCCATCTGCTCCCTAATCTGCTGGTGATGAATGTTCAGCTTTGCTGTCTCCTACCCTCAAGAAGTCCTTTGTGGGAGCTCCTGGTGATTTTTCTTAGCTGAAAAAAAACCCAAGAATGTCTGCAAACTTTTGTGAAAACACCTTTGTCAAATTGTTACGGTGCCATGCTGCACTGTCCTTATATCAACAAAAAGTAATGTTAGATTCGTTGCTGACTTTCTTAGAGTGCCTTTTAGGTTTTTTGTGTCCTGACTTTAACACTCCAGTAAAATGATAATTATGGGTGAAAAGGTAATTGTTTCAACATGTAGTTTGGACCTTTGGATGCAGGTGTGGGACTTGAGACTGTAATGTGCTGATTGCAAGGTCAAAGCTACTCTGTGAAACTGCTGATTGAGTTTAGTCTTAGGAAGAATTGTCCTCCTAAATGCTCGTGCATGGTTAGCGTTTTACCCTAAATCAAATCCTTCTCTCTTATGTTACTCATTGAATCTCAGGAGAGATGTCTGCCTCCACAAGGAATCTGTCAGCCTGCTACCAACAAGCTCATATCCACGTCTTGACCTGCTCAGGCACTGACCGTTTTCATTTTTAGCCTAGTTTTTTCTCAGGAAAGCAATTCTGTGCCATCCCAAGGAGTGTGTAGGTGTCTCTGTCTATCAGTTCCCATAATATTTTTTGAGCCTGTCAGTTAATTTCTATCAGTTTAGACAGAGGTAGATGTCTCAATGATATGTAATTCCTATGGGTTTTCCAGCATGGGCAGTGGGGCAGAAGGGAGACCCCATCACTCTCCCCCCTGAAGGGTAGGGAGCTGCATGGTAGACATCCGAGCCGCCACCTCAGTTGTCTACCTCAGCAGTACGTATTTTGAAAAATCAAGCAGAAACACTACTAGTTCATTTATTTGCTATTTGCTCACTTACCCATTGAAGGATTTGTTTTTTTAAATGAGCCAGGGAGTGAGGACCACCAACCAACGTGACGTTTCTGCGGAGCTTTGGCTCTGTTGTGTGCTGGGCAGGTCTCAGCATGGGGGGGGGGTGGGGTGGTGAGTGTGTCGTAGGAGCTGGGTCGGAAAGCTGGGTGCTTCTCTTTCTGCCTGACCCAGGACCTCCTTTCCTAGACAATACAAAATCTTCATTTGTAATGATTACAAAAACCTTTTTTAATTGACAACTGAAATACAGCCTTAATTACTGTGGGTGGTTTGGTATTAGTTGCATTGGTACCGCATTGATTTTGGTCATTGTGCAGGAACACCTATGATTTCACTGAGCCTAATGAGAGCAAGGATAGTGCTTGACACAGCAGAAGCCCCCAAAATGTTTTGCAATGACAATTGGGGCTGTCCTGCCTTTGGTCTGTAGTAACTACAGGAATAGTGCATAAACACGAGACAACGACATTGCACTGATGTTAGGCAAGCTTTGCGCCGCTGAAACTTTACACTAACGCCTGCATGGAGAATGACTTGGGTAAGACAAGAAAGAAGTTGAAACACTGTTCGCTGCTACCACAGAGATCCTATGGTGCTTACACATCCACTCCATTGTGCTATCATTTGTGCACATGAGTATATTACTATAGAAGGACTGTTGTATTAGCAAAGGCTATCCTCAATGGTGGTAATTTGGTTTTGTCATGGTAATACAATGCTGATACACTGCAGACACAAAAGTAAGTTCTGCATGGCTTGGCAAAGAGATTTTCACATAGCTGCTGGGTGAGTCCATTGCTTTCTCAATGTTCCTAAACAGGAATGGGTCAATGGTAATTTTTAGGAAGGCAGATGCCCCTTGCTGAGCTTGTCTGACTATAAAGTGCTGCACAAGACATGCAACGTACATAGCATCCTCAGCTCCTCTGTGTAACTTGCAGACTGTTAAAACTGCACAGCAGGAATGAGGACTCTCTTAATCCACTGAATTTGCTGTTTAGCATGACCTGAATAATCCGGTAGGGCTAACGTGATCTTCAGCACTAGCACTCAACTGCCTGTTGTCCTCTTTGAAGCTGCAGGATATCAAAAATATCTGACTGGTTTGGACTGAAGAAAGTTGCTTGGATAGTGTCTATGTGCAGTTTGTTTTTCAGTGGCATTGTTCCTGGCTCTGCTATTCTCGATGCCAGTAAGTCTCTGTTTCTGTGTGAACTTTTGGATAGGATCTCTCATGATCATGCTACTTCTTCTGTTGACCGCAGCTGCCTGTTCATCATTACTTCCTTTATGTTTTCTCTTTGGTGGGAAATGAAAAGCAGAGGAGGTCAGAGCCAGTGTAAGAAAGTTTAAAATGTGTCAGTAACTGCCTAGCAGGAGGTAGACTCCTTTCTCCAGATTGCTGGATACGTAAAGGTAGAGCCTTGATTGGTGTAAATTGCTAGAGATGAGAAAGTACTCTTATTCGCTCAAATTTGTAGCAGCTATATGGATGTTTAAATCCTTTCCCCTGTTCAGCAGCACCATGACAAGCAGCCACTCAGAACTGGTGGGATGATGGAAGTGAAGAATTGGACCAAAATGTCTTTTTCCATGGCTGGTGATTTTGGTGGTCAATGTTTGGTTACATCTTTCACACACAATCACTGGCTGAGTGTGTGTATTCCTCCTCTCCAATCTGCCTTAGAGAAATAATCATGTGGGAAAGGGAGATATATTTTTGGGAAGGGTCTCCTGTTACTCCAGAGCTCTATGGCTCTGCCTGACTTGTAATCTACCCAGTCCTTTCTACCACTAATGTTAAGAGCTTCTCTGGGGTTATGAGAAAAGGGTGTTGATAAGGCAAACTTTCAAACCTAGCATCCTTAAGAGGGCATCCAAATGCTGCACTGTACAAAGGAATTGAAATTAGCTCTAAATGCAGTTGGCTTTACTTGCTTTATGAAAAAGAGAAATATATTTTTAAAGGATATGTTTCATGTAATCACGCTGGGTTTATCAAGTGCAGAAAGATGTCTCCTAACAATACCCAGGAAGATTACAATTGTCAATCAGAACAGAGGTGCTGTTCTTGCCTCTGCCTCCCTCCCCTGCCGCTCTGCTTTTCCTGGGCATAGCAGCACTGAACGAGGCAAAGAGTGTAAAGAACTATTTAACCATCAAAAGACAGTGCCAGCCAAGCATGGCACTGAATTTCAGCTCCTAAGCATGCCAATAAATGACTTTTTTAAATGGAGAAACCTGTGCACAAAAGCAAGAGTGGAAGCCATCCTGTGTGGTCTCGTGAATGGTACACGCTCTCCTTCTGGGGCTTCTCAATAGCACGAGGGCTGCTGCAAAGTGGGCAAAAGCCTTCTTGAAGCTTGAAGGGCTCCTGGAGCTCTTCAGCTCATTGCAGGATCCTCAGAAACCCTCAGCATCCTCCTCCTTCTGGCACGGCAGGGTCGATAAAATCAGATCAAGGCTTAGCATTTCTAAACAAAAGGGAGTGGTTAAATGGGCTTTTAAACACTGGAACCTGTCCAGCTTGTTGGGAGGCAAAGCCTGGAGAGGCGGGGGTGAGGAGAAAGCCCAAGGTGCCAAACTCGGAGTAGAGTGGCACTTGTGAGCAAAGTTGTTGGAAGTCATTTTGTTGCTTGTGTTGTGCAGTGTGTGTGTGTGTGTGCACAGAACAGATTGGCAGACGCCTGTGCCCACGAAGGCGGGCTGGGGGCCGGGGGGAGGCTGCTTTGGAAAGGTGCCAGTTGTTCCATGGGCTTTATGCCATCAGGATTTTTTTTTTTTTCCTTCCCTTCCTCCCCATCCCAGCCCCCAAACACACATGAACAGGCTGGCAGGAAGAGCATGCTGAAAAGGATCTGACAGTTTGAACAACACTCGATGACTTAGTTTGTTTTCCCTGACTTTGCGCCAGCAAGCAGGTCTATGGATGAAAGACTTTATTAGGCTTTTAAAGCCACTGACACAGGTCTTTCTTTGACCTGAGGTACTTGAGAAGAAATGAAAACAACGTGTAACTTTCATGGAGTTGAAAGACTGCCCAAATCGAAGAATACGGTTTACAAGGGATCCCAAGTATCACAAAATGCTTCCCAGGGTGAAGCGCGGCAGAGCGGAGAGGGGGGAGAACCCATCCTGGGCAGAGGGAGAAGACGTTCTGTTGCTGCTCGTGATGAGGAGGAAAGCTGATCTGGCTAATTAGGATATTACAAGATGATCGCATCCAGCAGAAGGTGCCATAACTAGTCAGCAGCTTTCTGGGTGTCCAATGTAGGGAAGTGATGGAAATTAGCACTTATTACCAGGAGCCTGTAACCACGCAGGCAATCCCAGCGCTTGCTGGGTACCAGCATGGGGCTGCGTGCTCAGCACTGCAGCTTCTGCTCCACCTGGCTCTGCTTAGACCCGTCAGGAGAGCCGTGAAGGAAAAGCCATGTACTATTAGCAGTGGTAGCATCCAAAAGGAAAATGTAGGACGTTTGGATCCTCCTCCTCCTGCAGCAATGCCGGAGAGTCTTAAAAGGGTTAGAGCTGGTTCCTAATATTACCAAAATTATCCCCTCTTCAGTCCTCAGGGGTAGAGGGAGAATTTCTCATTAATTTTGTGTATGTCTACTTTATTCCTTAAGGAGCTTGGTTGAAGGATTTCAACATGAAAACTAAGAATTGGGCTTTGCTTATAAAAAATAAAAATAAACAAGCCCCTTCGTGAGGAACGAGAAAGCACCAAAGAAACTGCAGATGCCAAAGAAGGAATGGTACAGTGGATGCTAGAAGTAACTGTGTGAAGGAGCCCCTGACTTGGAAGAGTAATAAAAAAAAGTGTGAGTCATCCTTTTTTCTTATTAAAGCCTCATAGAAGGAAAAATATGGCAGGCCACATTTGTAGAACTGAAATAGTTTCTCAAAACTGGAGAACAAGTGACTGAGAAACGAGTAATATGGATGCTGGCTTATCAGTCTTGGAAAAGAATCACAGAAACTGCAACTGCATCTATTTAAGCCCCAGTAGGCTGGGGAAGGAGTTTTCATGGTTACAAGCCATGACAGAGAAGTTTTTCTGGAGCTCACTACAGGCCTCATCCTTCCCCAGACTGAAAATAAAATGCTGCAGTCAGCAGAGACTGTGACTCTGGCAGCTTTGGGATGGGCCAGAGTTGTCACACGAGGACATCTTCTAGGAAAACTTCATGGAAGAGCCACGTTTTCTTTGCAGGGTTAATAACACCTTCTGCTATCTTAAAACCTTGCTCTGTTGATAGCGCAGAGAGACGAGGACTTTGATGAGGCCCCGTTCACCTATCACTGAGGTGGCTGTGACAACAGCCACCTTCGTTCAGAGCCACCACTACCTTCAGTCACTTTAGCACAGCTTTGCTCTCTCTAGCAGAATTGCTCTCCAGTTTGCTTATAGGCAGGATTTCCCACAGGCTGACATAGAGCTGCAGCTCTGTGGAAGCACTAGGTGATATCTACTGATCTGCAAAATGCACCCAGGGAGCTTGGGTTTGCATGACACCTCCGTTGTGCCCACAAATGGGTCATCTGCGTAGATGTGCCTCACCGGGGGGTCTGGGGGCTCGCTGGGATCTGCAGCCTGTGTGGAAGCAACACATGAACCGTCTCCCCAAAGGTTTGATGTTCACAGTGAACTTGTGAACAGGAAGCCTAGAGGAGGCTGACTCAAACACAGAATTTGCTCCTGTCCCTTTTGTTTCAGGTCCCGGCGGTGCCTTTGTGGACGCGTGTGCAGGAGCGCAAGGACACATCTGTGTTTCTTGTTTCCTTTCTATAGGACTGAATGTTCTGAGCGATCATGTTATTGTATGTGTCTGATGAGCCATATGGAAGCTGTGAGGCTTCAAGAGTGTTTTGGGAATATAATGCCAGGAACTGATAATCTCAGCAGCTCTTCCTTCTTATTATCGCATTGCTTTTGCTGCCATACTCACTTGAAGCTATTTACACCCCTTCTCCGAGAAGCTGGTATTTCCCCACCACAGTCTTCATTCTCCATGGGGTAGAAAGGCTTTGGGAAGTGCCGTCTGAGGCTCATTGCGACTCGGTAATGCTTTCCAGAGCCCGTTCTGTTGTCAGGCTGCCTGCAAAGGGTTTGTAGCGTGAAATAACTCAGCCTCTCTGATCGGAAAGATTCAGGTTTTGCAGTACTATTAGGCAGACAAAAGGTGAATTAGCCCCACTCTGTGAAACAGCCCTGACACGGGGTGGTGCTGCTCTGTCACCAGCATTATTTCGCAAACTGGTTTTCTACGGTCTTTGATTCCAACAAGGCAACTTGCAAAATACACAAAGGATCAGATTGTATCTCCTAGCGCTGGCTGGCGTTTCCTTCCTGTGGGACATCGGTGGCTGCTGCTTTCTCTCTTTCCACACTTTTGCTTCTCCTGACCTCCTTCCAGAAAACCCACTGGCAGCTGTTTAACAGTTTCACTAGTGAGTCGGGCAGTGGGCACTTTTCCATACTGTGTGTTTTTTCTCCTCCTGTGTTTGAAGAGCCTGTTCTTCCCCTGCACCTGTGGAGCTTGTTAATGTCTGCAGAAGATTCAGTTCTTTGACTGTAATCCAAGCCTGCACCATCTGAATCAAACTGCATCCTCCTGCCCTTTGAATGATCCTGATCTTATCTTCTGGTCTGGCTCAGCCCTGCACAAGCAAGGATGGCTGACAAAACTGGGGTTGGGTCAGGTAAGAGGGGTGAACAGTTTGAAAAATTATAAACTTCCTTGCTGTGCACCCAGTGCCCAAGACAAGACGCTTGACCCAGGGGTGAAGCTGGGACTCCATGCATCTCCTTTCCTCTCCGTGGACTTGACCTGTTAACATGGCTGTACGGAAGAGCCTCAAAGTACCAAAAATTAGGATCCCCCACGTGACTGATGAAGAACTAAGCTACCGCAGGGGTAACAGTGTCATCTCCTCCAAGGGTCCTTACTGACATGGGGACTTACAGCCCCAGTGTTTGACCAGGACATCTCGATGGTGCGGCTCTTTTCGAGGGCTGGGTTGTTCAACATCCACTGCAGCCTCAGTTCAGTCTGGAGTAGTTCAGGATAATTTCTGTTCATGAATTGACTTTTTTCACGCAAAGGGCAGGAAGTACAAGACCCATGCTGAAAGTTTGCCTCCCCTTGAATGAGTGAATGCAACTTAACTAGCTGGAAACACTTTAATTACCACCCAGTTCTTGCAGCAGTGGGGGGAGTGTCTAACCTAGCTTAAGTGCTCTTTGAATCCTGTTAGCCCCTTGAGTTTTCTTAACCCCCGTGGTATATTTTGTGATCCCCGAAGCCCCTGTGTGCTGTGCTGGGGATAAATGCCAGGCAGCTTTAGCATTATGCATGTTATACACCCATCTCATCCCTCTATGGACTGTTCATTTCCATATGAAACATTTCTTTAAATAGCAACAATCTCAGGGGCTGATTTTATTGTCCTTGCTGTGGCTGATCTGAGTCATAGTGCCCTTTTGAACATCCTGACTTATTCTTTATTTCTGGTGATCTTTGTGGCCCCGTAATTACTTCTTACCCATCCATTTTTCATACCAGAATTCTTATTCCACAGTCTGGTCTCAGACCTCTGCCACGTTCCTGCCGTTGACACATGTCCCTGAGCAAGGATCTTCCTCTAGCAAGAAAATCCTTATCTTTATGATCCATCTCAGCTTCCCCAAATCTCTCTCCAAAAGAGTAACAGGGCACCTGCATCACTTTTGGGCTGCCTTGGAGAGAAAGGGAAGAGGAACCCTGTCCCAGTGCACAAGATGGTGGGGAGCCCCACGGATGCCCACGCGCGCTAGTGCAGTCCCTGAGCTAGCTTGTGTGTGAGGACAACCTCGGTGGAGGTGCCTGCGTACACCCGGCACAGCCTCGGCGTGCTGGAAACCAAACCCCACTGCTGAGGAGGACCAAGTGTAGCACTGGCGGGAAAGAAATAATTTCAAAAGCAACACATATCTACCTTGCTTTGGAAGTGCTAAGTCAGTGAAGTGGATATTTTATTTGAGTAGTTCTTGGTGTTTCTAAGAAGACTGGTTTTGAATAAAAAGTTTTGTAAACAAACAGGTTTTCTTTTTTGGAAAGCCCCTTTGAACATACACCTTTTTTGATAATGAAACTGCTTTGTGCATGTCTCCCTGTTTCAATTTCCTTTCAGATTTAAATTTCCCTTACAGGAAATAAATGTGCCTGATAATTTCCAAATAGCTTTTCTACTAGTCCTTGCAAAGTTGTCCATATACATACATATATATTTTTCCTAGGTTTTTCTTCATTTCCCCAAATATGTGTGCTGATCTTCTGTGTTCTTTTAATGTCTTCCAGGAGATTTCCATTCCCCACATCAAGTCTTCCTAAATTGTCTCTTTAATCCCCAGGTTTTTAGTGCTCGGCAATGCTACTTGTTCTGAAGTGCCGTGATGGGAAGGTGGAGGGGTTTTTTTCCCCCTCATTAGCTGCTTTTAACATTCACCTCCTTTGTTTGTGTATCTTCTTTAGATTCCCTTCCCTTTGTGGGCAGGGCTTTGCTCTTCTGAGGTGTTAATAAGCCTCTGGCAGAGACGACATCTGTGGCAGAGGACATTAAGTTCTGAAAAACATACTTCTTGTGTTATGAGGCCCGTTACCTCATCTGAGCAGCAACTACAGCTTTTAAAGAGCAAGGACAAAAGAAACACTGGCTTAGGGCTGCTTCATGGTGGTTTTTTTTTTTTTTTAATATATATATCAAGACTCTAGCTCAAAGTGTTTGTACGGGAGAGGGGGGAAGAGACTGCCGAGGAGAGGAACATAGAGGAAAACTTGTGAAGGGGAAAGGAAAAAGAGAAGAGGCTATTTAAAAATACTGCGCATCGTTTAAACCAACACCTAGTGAAGGATAAAGGCTTTACAGTGTATATAAGCGATCCATCCATCTGTTCATTCCTTTTATCCAATCCTATAGTCATGGGTAGCATAAGCAGGAATAAGAGCGGTTAAAGCCTCCCCATCACAGGCATGTCAGATGTTCCACACTGAACAAGATCAAACCAGGGATTTGCAGCCTCTGGGATGCAAAAAGATGTCATGGAGGGATAAGTGCTCTTCCCTTCCTATATCGACAAATGGGAGGGGATCATTTTGAGCAGGACGGGGAGGAGGGTGCTGGCATCAACCACAAAAGGGGATGTTAACGGCTGGATTACCACCTTGCTGCTACCAGGTGTAACTGTCTAAAAAGTTGCAAACTGAATGCATCAAGACCTTGTGCCTCCTCCTTGACCTTATAATCTGATATGATTTATCTGCTAAACATTATGGGGCAAAAAGAGGGCTGATTTAATTCAGACTTTAGGTGTTCGCACTCCAAAATAATTTTGAATTAAAGAAAATGGTTTCTTCCCTCCTCCCATTCCATCCTCCTTTAAATTTCTTGTGATTTACCTAGGAACATTATTTTTGCAATATTTTCATTAGTTCCATGGGATGTTGTAATGGAAACACGACAGTATGCTTTCTGGTCTGTGAAAGTCAGTCTGACATGACATACCAGCTGACATATTCCGGTCTATTTTTAAATGAATGTATCAGTTACTTAGCCGCTAGCTGAGCACCTTGTTGGCTATCAGATGGTTCTGTTGTAGCATTTTCATAGTTGCTGGTTTCTTCAAAGCTGAAAAACAGCAAAGCAGTCCATTGCACAAGGTGCAGATCTTGATCTTCCCATCTCCAGTTGTTGGTGCATGGAAGAGAAGTCCTTGCCACAGAGTGGGGGACTGACTGATGGTGGTTACGTCATTGTGCCTGAACCATGTCGTGCCTGTGCCGTTACACAGCTCTCTGCAGCAGTGGGGGGCTTGGACCGTGCCTCCTCGGTGCTGCTTCTTCACCTCATCAGAATCCCTCCCCTGCCCCAACCCACCACGTGGGACCAACCTGGCAGATCCCAATGTGTGTACTTAAGCAGCAAAAGCCCTTTGCCTGGGGGCTGCTGTCATCTCCCCAAGGACACCTTTCCTGAAGTATCTGTTCTCAACTCCTGAAAGGCATCCAAACCCCTGTGTGAAAACTGAAATGAAAAACTGGCTGGCACATGTTTTTGTGGTGGAACTAGGTGACTTCTGTGCCTGCAGATTGACGGTATCGCTGCTGCTGGCATGACAAGTCTCTGCGTGTTGTAACCCTGGCACCAATCAGTGCCACGGATGCAAGCTAGCCTCCTCTTTCATTACTCTCAGTAGCTCCTTCCCTTCTCTGCTTAGGAAAAAGAGCTATTTATGGACCTGGACAAGGTGACCTCCATATGGCAGATTCTGCCACTCACTGTGGGGACTCGAGCTAGGCACATGCTCCTCCAGCAAGGCAGAGAGACACTCTCAAGTGGTGGGCCCATGCAAATGTATGTTGCTTTCAAAGTAGCAGAACATTGGGGTTTTTTAAAGGAAGAGATTGTAAAAAAATAAAAATAAAGACTCAGAAAGCAAAGACTTCTAACTTCCCCTATGCATTTAAGGAAAACAATACATTTCTGCGGATGACATGTCTGTAATACTCTGAAATTTTATCTGGAATATTATGAAAAGAAATAATATAAATGCTTGTCTATATATTCCCCCCCACACACGCACATACCCCAGAAGGAGTGAAATTAACTCCTGTGCAAGGATAGCTGTCTTTCTCCCTGTAGCATCAATCTCCACTTTATTTCTACCCTGGGGAACTGCGCAAAAGCAGTCTTCATTGGGCAAAGCTGTGCTGGTGTAAGCAAGGTGACCCAAATTTTTAAAGAAAAGGAGAGGCTGAGGGCAAGGGTGAGGAAGGAAGAGGCAGGAGGAAAGATGCAGAATCCCCTGGATGCAGAGGTGCTGTGCTGGAGAGAGGCTATGCGGCTCAGCCGAGCTCACGCAGGTTGCATGAGGCTGTGTTTCTGCATTCAAGATGTTTAATTTGATCAGGCATCAGTGGAGTTACACAGTGACCAAAGTTAGGGGAGAGGAGCTCTGTTCCCTGCAGTTTCAGACAAGTAAAAGTGCAGATTACCACCATCCTTTGCGTGCTATGTCCTAGAAAATGTAGGTGAGCCCAAGTGCCACTGACTTCATGCTAAATTCTGCTATTTGACCTGTGTGGTGCAGCCCTATTGTTATAAACAGATTTACGCGGGTTTAGCCACTAGCCAGTACTTTTTTTTTTTTCCCCAAATGCATCTAAATAACTGTCAGTATTGCAGTAACAAAATTACAATTTTAGTGAAGAATCACTCTTAATTGTGTCAGAGCACAGATTCCCTTGCAGCTCTACAGCCCTAATTTCTAGCTGTGGGACCCAGACTTCCCCTAGGCTGCAGTATTTTCTGTGAAACCCTCTGGGTGTAGTAGTAGGCTTTCAACAGAGGCATTACGTGCTGAAAGATCCTAGTTGCACAAAATGGCTTTAAAACATATATATGCGATCTGTAAGGTGAAGAAGATCATATTCTGCCCTGTGTACCATTGTCTCCCATTGGATTTCCTCGAGGCAATGCAGTTCCCCATACACAGCTTCCCAAATGAAATGTGCTGTTTGGGTTGTTGCAGGACATATGCAACATACAGAAAAGCAAGATCTTGTCTTGGTATTTGTGGCAATTCATATTTGGAGCTGCTTGAATAATTCACAGCAGATCTTAGCTATTTCTTTCTATTAATCAAAGGTAATTTTTCTCGTTATCTGACTATTTTTTGCTTATACATTTTTTATATATGGTAATAGAGGTAAACTAGTAAGAATCACCTCCTTTTAATGCTGAACAAGGAATTTTATTGCAATGAACAAAACAGTAGCAGCTCAACAGTTTCTGTTTTATTGGACGTCTGAAGAGATATGTTGTAACACCTTCTCTCTCCCTTTCTGCTCAGCTCCTCCTAGTATGCTCGTCAAAAGCAGGTATCCTGCTCATAAATCCCTTCTTCGTGCAGCGATGAAAGCAAACACAATGGATATGTATTTTACAGCCAGCAACATTCTGTGGGTATAGATGTGCACTGAGTTTCACGAGAGGCATACATTAAAAGTATTTAAGAGTTTGTTTTAAAGGATATGTAAAATGCTATCTTTCTGTCGATGCATAAGTTAATATTCTAAATCTGTTTACAAATCTGAATACCTTATTTCAAATGTGAAGGGGTGTCTTAGAATGGTATTTCAGCGCTCTCTGTGCAGATGCATGTGAAAATCCACGTTTCACTAATCACAACCCTCATTCTGCTCACTTCCCGATTATCTTCCTGCTAGTCAGGTCTCGTTTCCAGGAGTGCCCACCCCATGCTAGGTTCAGTAAAACAGCAAATGAGGCAGAGTCCCTACCTGGGGGGGCTGCAATCACTGTGATTTTTCAGCCTCCAAATGCAGATTCTAGATGCTTCATTAGAGCGGCCACATTTGGAAACTGTTCTCTAGGGACACAATCTAATGTCTATTGAAAGGATGAAAACAAAAACCTCCCATTGACATCAGTTTTAGTAGGCTTTGGATCAGCCCTTAAATGTTTTTCTATTCAGCATGTTTTTGTTTTCTTCTTTTGAATTACCTTTTTTCTCCCCTCTCTGTTTTTCCTTCATCCCTCCCCTTTCAAAATCAAAGTCGCCAGGTTGGAATGTGATTCTTCTTTCCAGGCTGGGCAGATTTGATCTGTAGTGGGAATTTTTCATAGAGTGCAAATATATCTGGAGGACATTAACTGTCTTGCGTGACCTGCTGGCTGTTACTTGCTTACGTAATTTATTTTAGGGTTGCTTGGTTGGGGTTTTTTTTCATCAGGATTTATATCTAAAAGCATCTCTCCTAAGCTCTAGATGCTTGCTAACCCTGCCCGGCATCCTGCCAGTTCTAACCAGCCAAAAATATATCACCTTACTTGGCTTGTGGGCATTTTTGTATCTTTAAAAGTTAATCCAGCTCTAAGCTGGATTAATAATGGAACATCCCTTTAACCGAAGGCACGTAAGGTCAAGGCAGAGCTATGTGGATATTCCAGGCTGGTAACCACAGAAGTAATTTTTTTGGTCCTAAATAAGACCCAATATGGTTTATTTCAGCAGTATTTTTCCTGCTGGACTGAAGGAGGAGCAGAGGAGTGGGAACAGGGCTAGACTGAAGGAGGAACAGGCACTCTGAGAGGTTGATGGTGGTGTTAGGGTATTGGATGAGTAGGTACCTAAAGGGAAGAAGACAGACCAGAAGAGTATCAGCCTTTTGGTGGGGGAGAGTCAGAGGGCAAGGTGAACTCGTTGCACAGATTAAAGAGAGGGAGGCTGGCACGAGGATGCCTTTCGAGATGCTGGAGCGACAGCAAGCACACTCAAGCTGCATTCGCGTGGTTCATGTCGTCACCAGGGTACTTTGATGTGCTCAGTTCGCCTTGTAAACCCCGGCTGTCTGTCATTTATTCGGCAGCGTTATATAATGCGCTGTTAAGATCACTGACTGTGCACCCTCGGAGCGGCAAAATGTTTTTCCCTGTTACCCCTTGAATAAAGAAGACATGCGGAGATCTTCACATACTCCCCTCCTCCCACTTTCGGTTCAGAGCCTTTAAAAATAAAATACAAAGGAAGCGGAGGGCCTGGTTTTTGCTTCCACGCAGGGCTGTTTCTATCAGTGGGTGCTTGACGGAAGCCAGTCGAACTGCCCTGGGGTTGGAAGCAACGTGAGAGTAGCGTTGGGCCTTTTGAACCCCGAAAATGTGATGGCAGAGAGGCGGGTGGTTTTGTTTCAAAGTGGTGTCCTTGTGAAGCACGAGCTGGGGTCGGATCCAGCGGTACAGGTGTTAAACCACAGCGAGCCCAGGCTGCCGCTCCTCAAGGCAATAGGAAATTTAGGCAGCTTGAAGTCTGTGGTTTGGGGGCTGTTATTTTTCTCTTGAAACATTATTCTCTCCCTTTTTCCTCCCTTGAAGCCCAAAAATCAATGCTTTTAAAAAGATCCCCAATGGATAGGTTTCTGAAATGTTCTCTTCATTGCCTGTTTTAGTGCTTTTTCCCCCAATTTCTCCTGCTCTCTGACAAGAGTTGCTGGGATGGCTGGAGCGGGGAAGACATGCTGCATCTCATCAGTGAGGGACATGTGACAAACCATCATGGCTCCTTCCTGAGCGTGCTCGTTGGGTGGGCTGTTTGCCAGTCTGAGGCTGAGGGCTGCACCTAGCCCTGAGACGGCAGGTGCTTTAGGGATCCAGATGGATGGAGAACTTCAGCTCAATGGGCAGATGTAAATTAGAACTTGGTTAGCTTTAGTCTTCAGAGAAAACAAACCTGATTTGGTCTTGCTATCTCCACCCAGAGCCATTTAATTAATTCGCTCTGAGTCTTCCTGGCAGAGCCTTCAGCTGTTTGGTGCTTTAATAAGGCTATAAAGAGCAAATAATGTAACAGAAATAGGCTGTAAATTTCTTATAGTGGGGAATTTTACCTTTTCTTCCCGATGCTTCCAGGAGCCAGGACAGTGACAGCTGGTCCAGGGGTCCAGCTGAGCACCCCAATTCCATCAACCCTCAGTCCCTGCACTTTCATAGATCACATTGTTTTAAATTGTCAGAGTACAAAACTTGGATTTGAGCATAAAATACCTTGCAGCTTGGACTCTTTGGGGGGAATCATGCTTGAAACACATGTAGGAGACTTTTTCATCTACCTATATATACACACATATAGTTATTGCTGCTGAAGCATGTTTATTGAACATCTCAGTGTGTTTATCAATGATGGATGAATCATTGATATTTTTAACACCAGTTCCCCAAAATACTAAACCAAATGTGTCAGGCAGTGAGATCACGAACAGAGCCGCAGAGAGATCTCCTAACCAGGTCAAACGCTTCTTTCTTACCTATAAAAACCCATGTTGTAAGATACATTAGCTGTAAATTCTTAACAGATGGGGCTATAACAAGCTGTTAGAGAGCATCTCCTCTGCTGGGGGGATGCACTGCTAAAATAATGCCACGTGGCTGTCTGAGCCCTAACGAAACTGAGACGAGCTGGAGGAGGAGGCTGTCATCTGTCTAGGTGTTGATGTCCTGCTCGTCACCGAGAGATCTAGTCAAGCAGTTGACCCCCTGTTAAACTCACTCAGCTCCTCTGCATATTTAGAGGCACGAATGCTGTGACGAGAGTTTCCTCTTGTTAAACATGCGCCTTTGCTGTCCCGAACATTTCACAAATGATTTGGAGATGGTCTAGAGAGCGCAGCGTGGGAGAGATTTTCGGCAGGCCACGTGCATCCGTGGTACATTAAAGAGTCTCTTCGGTGGAGGGTTTTCTCCTCTCTCCCACCTTTTCAGGTGACGGAGTCCTGTGGAGAGTGAATGAGACTTTATACAAGCCACGAGCGTGACTGAGCTATCATACATTTTGCATGCATATACAGACCTGTGGTATAGTGTGTGCACAGCTATGGGAATGTATATAGGCAGTAAAATGTACGTGAACATGTATAGATGCCTTTGTATACATTTATAATGAGCAAGCCCATTGAACTATAGGAAGAATTGGGGAGTGGCTGATTTTCCCAGAAAAGGAGGTTGATCTACAACTTTTTAACATGATAAAATAATTAAAATAACAAATGTTAGAACTGTTTTTTATACAGAGGTGACGTATTTCATTAACCTTGCGTAACCCCTTGAAACAATTCCACTACTCCCTATGACTTGGGAATGCACTCCCACCTATGTTGCGTTTGAGAAGGCAATAAATGTTTTTTCCTGTTTCTATAAAATACTTTGGCCTTAATCTTGTGTCGTCCCCCGCTCCACCCCAAACTGGGGGTCTTCTGAAGCCTCGTAAATCACTACTCCATAATCCGTAATGAAAAGCAGGATTACTTCCAGTGTAACATGTGCATCTTTGCATGATGCTCATGTTGGGCCCCTTACCTGGATGGAGTTCTCAGCTGCCCTACACAGGAGGGACACAGAGGATTTGCCCGGTCCCTGCAGCACCTTCACCCCATGTGAGCTCCCCTGTCCTCTGCTGTGGCAGTCTGAAGGATTTCAGTCTACCATTTTATCGGGCAGTTTGCCCTCAAACCAAATAAAATTAAAATTAAAATAAAAGAAAATTAAAATGCTCACTAAAATCAATTAACAAAAACAAACAAACAAACAATTTGATGGTATTTTTTTCACCAAATCCATGAGACTACCATCCACAAGTCACCCATGCATCACTCTCTAAAGGTGAGGATTTAATATTTAAAACTCAGCCCCAACTGTTGGATCTGGGCTCTGTTGTAATAGTGGATTGAACTTGCTCTTAGCTGCATTCAGCACGCTGGTGCAGAAGTGGCAGGCCAGGGAAATGGGTCCCCTGTGCCATTTGTGAATAATTCAGGTGCCTCAAAATTACACAAGGGAATATCTTTTTTTTTTTTTTTTTTTTTTTTTTTAAATAAGACCTAATCAGCCCTTGGCACACAATGCCACAAGAGTTTAATGAGATTCCAAAAAGAGCCATCTCTAAACAGCTGCAGATTGAGCCTGTGTGTGTAAAATACATAATTTTGTGTATGGGTGTGTTTATGTGTATACACAAACACACGAATGTAATAAAATAGTTGGGGAAAGTAGTCTCTTGAATGCTTTAAGAAAAGGGGGATTCAAATGATTTCAGTACTACCTAGCTGATATGCTTTTTTTAAAGTGATCTTCTGAATCTTCAAGATGTCCTTGTTTATTTTCTTTGATTGTGCTTTGATTTAAAATTCTAGGCTCATTAAATGCCATAAAAAGAAACATTTACATAATTTACAAGCTCTTTATATGAACATTTTAATAAAAGAACACACCTTTAAATCAAATCACAAAGGCACATGACATCTTTGAAGGAGAAACTTATATTCCAAAACACAATAAACATTCTTCTATTACTATGTTAATTTGGAAAACAGGTCATGGGAAATTAAATTGCTTAAAATAGGTCACCAATTATAACTCTGCATTCTATTAAAGCAAATGCATCTCTGAAATCTTTATTAGTTTATTTTAATTAAAGGCAGAAAAATATTCAGTGTTAAATTATTGCCATTTGTATGTTTTACATTGATATGGACACACATTTATTATGCAGTGTAAAATGTTGCACATCTTTTTCATTATGCTGCTTGTATTGTTCTTAGTTACTTTACCCATAAAGTAACTCTAAAATAATGTTGTGTTTTAAACATAAAAGGAGGGGAGCCCAAATGAAGTAACGGTGCAAATTTAATTTGATCATTTATAAAAGGAAATGCAAAAACAAATGCTATCTGTATCTGAAAACAGTTATTGACCTCCTCAAAATTGTTATAGTGTAGGAAGGGCCTGAATTCCATTTGTGTCAGGTGTTTGTATGCAGTTTTGCTGTTCATATTATGTTTCTAAATTAAATACATTGGGTATATTCCCCATTGATGTTCTCTCATAAATTCATTAATACTAATGGTAGGTATTGTACAAGCCTATGGTGAGAGCTGGAATCTACCCCGCATACCCGTGTTTACAAACACCGTTCCCAAATTATGGTTGCAGCCTTCAACAGAGATTGAAACGAATATGAGTTGAGGGTCTAAATCCCCTGGGCCACACTGGAAGCCCAGAGCCAGTGTAAGTGCATACACACCTGTGCCTGCACAGATCTAGCTAAGGTGTGTTAAGGCAGGCTTAGGTATAATCTATTCCTTTAGGCTGAAAGAGGGTCCTAAAGTGGCTTTAGCATTGATAAATACCAGCACAGCGTAAAGGAGAATTTCACCAGCAGGCACCATGAGGCATGAATGTCCACAGCCGTGGTGGGATATCACCTCTGCGCCAGCACGGGCTCTGCCCCACCTCTTGGGCTGTCAAAAATAAGGAATGTTAACTTTTTATGCATATAAGAACTGAAACTGTTGAGCACGTGCAGACTAATAGGATGTCAGTAATGGTTTTTATGGAATACCAGGAGCACCTGTGCAGAGCTTTTAGGGTCGTATTAAGGAACCATTCACGAGCATACCGTTCCTTGAATTCACTTCATGCTCTCCTGTCGAACGTGCTTGCCCAGCCTGTCTGGAGAAGGTCACCACAGCTTCACAGAGCTGCTTAGAAATGATTTGCCCAGATGCCACAAAGGAATTCTATGCTGTAATCCTTCCAAATCAGGATGGGAAGGGTCTTGGATGCTCCTAAGAATTAGCAAAGATATATAAATGCCTTTTCACCTTTAAGCTGTTGGTTCAAATTCAGCTTCCTTTCATGCTCACTGGTCTCTGGACCCCAGGAGTCCTCGCCCTGCTTGCAGGGCTGTTTGTAAGCTCTCCTGCAAGCTCCCAGCTAGCCTGTGGGAGGGCAGCAGCCGGACGGGGTCCTCTTCAAGGTGAGGTCAGACCTGCCCCTTCATCCTTCACTCAAATTGTCTTTTGCAAGAGGAGAAACAGACAGTTTTGTTGTGCAGTCTTCTATGAAGACCTGCCAGGGCAAAGCAGAACAGGATAATAGTTTTGGTTTCTTGGCAATGGAGTCACCTATAGATTTCTCGTGCACAATTTTTTTTTCCTTCTCTTAGCTGCTCAAAGCACATCCTTAAAAGAGGCTCAAGAGATCTTTAAGTCTAAACAATAAAAGACCTATTACTTACCTAGGAGACCAACAACAGCTCTCAAGGGTAAACCCGCATTAATTATGTATTTGAGCATTTGTATGTTACGCATTTAGGCAGCATACGTGTTATTTACTGAATAGCTGGTAATGGCTGTGAAGCGGTTGTGATGATCTAGGGTAAATACAAACGTCTAAGGATTTGAGGTGAAGCGGGCAGACAGAGAAGCGGGTGATGGAGTATCAGGCATCTCACCTCCCTCGCCTGGCTGAATTGTGCTCGCTTTTGATATTTTGTCAGCCTCAGGATGTTGTAAACATGAATGGTGGTAACAGAAAGCAATGTACTTTTGCTATTAAGGTCCTCAGATTGTTTTGTAGCCAGAATCTACCGTTTCAAACCCAATAAGCCGTATTTAGTTTGGTGGTTTCAAAAGAAAGGAATGCTTGTTTCTGTGTGAGTCCCTGGAAGATGGGAGCTCTTGAAAATTCAGACTTTTTCTTCCTTGTAACCACAAATGTAAATTGCCCTTAAAAAAACCCCAAACTTACATGGTACTCCTGTCTGAACGCAGTGCTTCCCCTCTGTAGAAACAACAGAATTTCACAAAGGATTACTATCAAATATTGCATCTCCTTCAACAGAGGAAGGAAAAGCAACCAGCATGCCACCAACCTGCATGTCAGGCTGGTGGCAGGATAAGAAACCAAACCCAAAACCCCCACCTTGTGCCGTCAGCTGCGTTGCTGCTGTCACTAAATCTGGATTCAGCAGCGACTCTTACAGAGAAACCATCCGTCTGCAAATCCACCTTTTTCTCAGGGGACTAGCTGGTGGGAAGAGAAGTGTTTTGGGGCCAGTTCTTCCTCCCTTCGTTTTACACTGAAAGGTGTTTCCAAAAAGAGATGTTTCCTTTCTGTGTGACTCTGTTTTTCCAATATTTATTCAAATGCAGTGTTGTAAATATGAACTAGATGGTTTTATGAGGATAACTTTTATTAGTGACTATGTAGCTATTAGATCAGTTAGCAGTAAAATAGAACAAGCAAATGTAAAAAATTAAGATCCATCAAGCACTTCCCTTGATTTTCTTCTGGAATGAAATTTGCGGAAGGTACATAAAAGTGCGTTATTACTTCTCCGGAATAGTGTATATGTATCTCTTCCCACCTTTCCTACAGCTGGAAGCAGTTCCTTGTTTGCAATAAAGCTATAACTTAACAAGTTAGTCATTACTGATCACATTTATCATCTCTATTTCTCCCTGTGGACCTGATATTCTGCCCATTAGAGCCAGTGAGTGTTTACAGTTTTGTTTGCAGTTTCAACTCTGATACCTGAGGAATTTGCACAGACGTAAGGGGTCCCACGTCACAGGGGTTGCTTGTATGAGTTAAGAGTAATGGGTTACAGGACTGATCCAAACATGAGGTGTATTCTCTAAAGTCCTGAATCAAGAAAATATTTCCTTCAGAGAGGCAGTGAAACATATGTCAGCATATCACTGCAATCAGTGGGATTTAAATGTGCTTAAAATTAAGAATCATCTCAAATACGGATGGGTTTCAGTCTGTTCTTAAATGCTTTCTTGAACTGCAATTTGGGTCTGCTAAGTTTTACACTGAACTCATAAAAAATTATTTTGATATATTTAACGCAAAATACAGTCAGCCGAACGTGTTCACTAAGTCGGCAGCTTCAATTCTGTGTTACTGTAGGAAGAGTGTTTGGTTTGTTTTAAATTGCAGGGTATGGAGTTTGGTTTTGTTTTTAAATCTTAGTCTAGGTGCTTCAAAATGAAAAAGTTCAAATTATACAACTGTGCAAACAGCATTACTATAATCTGCATAAAGATGGGTGCAGAAGAGCCGTGGTATTAGCAATTCATTAATATGCAATGAAAAGCTTATTTGCACTTTGTCTAAAAGTAACAGTAACTTCAGTTTTTCTCTCATTTGCATAAATGATACAGCACAAGACTAAACCACTCCAGTAATAGTCCTTAATAGGATAATCCTTTAAAGATTTTATGTATAGGCTACTGAACTGTCCATTTAGGCACATTTAAGTTAACATACAACATACAGCTAGAAGGATCATGTTAAGGAATGTGCTAATTTACTGAATCTAGTTTCCCAGGCAGCATTTACAGGGGTCATTTTTCATGAACTACCGTAGTCACTTAAATCATAATATTTCATAATAAACATCCAAGGCCACTGTACGGTGGGGATCATAAAAAGGCAACAAAGCTGCCCCGTGCTCATATTTGCCTTCAGCTTGGACCACTGCCTGGCTGGGGGAGCATTGTCCCTGATTTTCAATCACGAGAATTTTAAACATATTTACAGCTTCATACCAGCAAAGCTCAACATAAAATGGTGCCTTCTAAACCTGCATTAATGACCAAAATAGTCTTCCCTAGAGGTGCACTTGCCCTCTAGAAAATAAATCCTCACCTCTAGTAGATAAACAGCCACGTCTTTGCTCACAACAATCCTGCTGCTGAGAGTTGCAGCGCAGTTCTGGGAAAAGCAGCCTCCGAAAGCTGCTCCCCCTGTGCTTCTCCAAAGAGATTTTTGGCTTTTTTAACTTGCGCTCATAATCCTTCAGTGCTTTTTGGGATCGAACCCACTGGGCTGCCAGAATTGACCCCTTCACCCAAACATTTAATCATTAAGCGTTTAAGCAAAACATGCTTAATTTTCATTTTAAACCTGTTCTTAAGCCCAGCTGGCTTCACTGGGGCTGCTCGTTTGCGGAAAGCGGAGCCCATCCCTGCTCCGTGCTGGATGGGGAGAAGATGCTCGGGCTTGAAACGGGCTTTAGACAGGCAGCAGCCATAGAGGGATGGATCAAGGGCCTTCCCTTTTTCCTTTCTTTTTTAGCAGAAATACCATCATTTTTCAAGGCATACACCAACTGCCCCCCGATGGGGTTTGGCAGCTTAACCTGTGAATTGCCTGCTAGAAAGATCCTTGCTTTTTCCTCTGGTACGGGCCCCTGCAGTGGCTGCACCCTGGGATCACAGCCCTTCTGCGCTTGCTCTGTTAGCATGAAAACAAAGATCCTTTTAAACGAGACATTGGTAACAAAAGGAATCGCACCGATCTTTCTCAGTGCCGTTTCCCACGTGCATTTAAAAGGTGAAACTTGAAGGAACTAAGCTGAAGGTGTTGCCAGTTGCAGATGTGGAGACAGTTGTGAAAAGTCTGTTCCAAAAGCGTAGCAGCATCGTCTTCCCTCTTCTACTTCCCTTCCCTTGGTCCAACAATATTTCACCTTCAGAGCTTGATCCTGAGCAGTGCTGGCCACCCATTAAAGTCAGAGGCTTCAGAGCTGCTGATGGCTACGGTTACGTCCTTTTAAGCAAGGTTTTCCTGTCAGAGAGGATTTTTACTGACACAAATCCATTGATTTTTATGTGTTTGGTTGCTGAGTTGCATGTGAGAGCCTAATCAAGCCTAAATGTCTCTAACTTTTATAATACTAGCAACCTCTCCATAGATGAACTCTGATCTGAAATATTCATTTTGGTGGCACGTCTTAATTGCATTGCAATTATTTCTGAAGTTACTCTGAGTGCTTCTCCTTTGCTGCCTCTACGTTTTCCATAGACTCTTAGAGCATTCTTTAAATCAAATGGTGCTCAGATACCATGGTGATGGTTGACCTTATTATTATGGGTGACCTCTTTCTTTTGGCCTCGGACAGCAATGGCTGACAATAGAGAAGAGCATTCGCTGTTTCTGTGTCAGGATGTGTGGGTGTTTTACAGTCCGCGTGTGAGATGGTGGGTGCAGATTAAACTGTGGATTTTAAATCATAAAGCAGGAAGAATAAGAGAGTCAAATGTGTAAATGCCATTATCAGAGGCTCAGCTGATTTCTTGACACTGCCATCAGCATCCCTGACATCATGAATTCCAGTTCCAGGGAAAACAGATTACACCATTTTTGCAGGGGTGGAATATGTATCTGCTGAGAAAGCAATGTGATTTTCTGCCTTGGCTTTGTATGTGTGCAAGCACGTACTGGGTGGGGAAGGGTTAGATATTCAAATCTTTTGCTTCTGTAGCATAAATATCTTGAATTAGTCTTGTAGAAAAAATAGGGTAGGAAATTCAGCCTGCAAACATGATCTCATAGGGGTGTCTGTCAATTCATTTTTCAAAATAATATATGGATGTGTACACACACACACAAACACAGAGAGTTGTTTCCCTTTGGACTCCAAGATTTTCATTACTTTATGCACAACAGCCCTGGTCAAGTTCAGGAGAATAAATTGTAAAATGGTTCAGTGTGGATGGATCTATAAGCCAAAAAATCCTTCTTAAATGCAAAGCAAGAAAAAAAACAATAATTTGAGTCAAATTTCTGATTATTTGATTTGACCATGAGTAGGGTTTGGAATTTGCAGCCTGAACCTCAGAGACTCTGAGCTGGAGAGCAACTGCTAGGCTGGCTACCCAGCAGCCAGTTACACTCCTGCTTTGAATGTTTAAACATCCTCAAAACAGAATGAATTTTTCATCTATCACTTCGGCAAACAATCTGGCTCCTGTGTGCTGAGGGGATGAATAGCCACGCGTGCGGGATCTTAATGGAAAAAGACAAGAAAGCATGAAGTGATGCTTTTTAAAGAGCATGAGAGGAGCCCACCTCACTTGCATTTCAGGAGTTAGATGTCAAGAATTGCGTTTTGCAGCACCATGACTTAATAAATTTTCCCTTTGCCGCCTTCTGTGATGTTGCCTCCTGCGCTGACAAAGGGCTTCTCGCTCGGCGTGGTTTTGGGTTGTGGGATTTTTCTTTGGGTTTTGGAAGCTTACACCTGATTTAAAGGGGCTGTGACGTCTGTTGAGCTACGGCTTCCCTGGCTCGTCTTTCATGCGATGCAGGAGGCTTTGACAGAGCACGTCAGCACATACCTTCCTGTCTGCAAGGCTGCAATGAAGGTGTCCAAAAGATGGACCATCTCTCAAGTCCCTTCTTTTGCAGAAACACAGGCAAGAGAGATTTACAGAAATTAAAGCAGCTCTTTACAGTCCCCACCCTATTTCTCGCTTCTTTTTAATCTTTATTCTCCATATTGGTGACTAAGTATCAGCTTGGCTTACTATTTGTAGCACTCCAATTGCTTGTAAAAATAGCAGACTTCCTATTTTATTTCTTGTATTTTACTATTTCTGTTTTATTTTTCTGCCGTCAAGGTTTTAAAATTTATTTCCTCTTCCTAGCACACTTAGTATTTAAAGAACAGTTGTTAGATCAATGTGACTCTTCAAATCTGATCTGTTTGTTGACCTGATTCAAAAGTCCTACACACACACACACTGGTCCTTATTTCAGGAGACTTGTTATGAGATTAGTTGTAGAGACTAAAAGTAATGAAGGTCCCGATCGCTGATAACATGTTCAGAGGTAGGACAAATGTGCCATTCAAGTAATAATAATGAGAAGAAGAAGAAGTAGTTATCCAGGGAAAAACATATGGGCTAGAAAAACCAGAAAATAACCTATTTGTACATTAAATTTTAGGGAAAAAACTTTAAAAATTTATGAAAATATATTTCAGCTTTGAAAAGCAAAAAAAGCTTTCAAACAAAAAGGGGTTCAGAGGAAAATGAGACTTCGGAGTGAAAACTTTTCATTCAAAACTGACTTTTGGAAAAGACTCTTGCCGTTAGAAATGGCCATACAGGAGACATTTTAACACCTTTCATTTACGTGCCATCTCCCACGGAAGCAGTTGCGGGGCTGATTCAGCCCTGGTGTGCAGCGCCAGAGCTGACAGTGCTGGAAGTGCTGATTCTCCCACTGATGCGGTCGAGGACAACAACAGTTTTCAGGGGTTTATTCTGTAAAAGAGTTCAAAACATAACTTCTTAATATTTCTTACCGAATACAAGGACGAGGAGGAAGAGACCGCCACCTGTGAGCCTTATGGGTATTTTACATGGAGCTCTATCTCATGGATGTCAGCGCAGGAAGACTCAGTCCCATCACCACACTATGCCCAGCCATTTGTGCCTGGTACAGCACATAGTTTGGGGCAAAGAGAGAACAACTGATGTAAGGCACAGGGGGTGATGGTTATTTTGGTTGATGATACAGCGTTGGCTGAACCCAAGAAGTGCCTACAGTCTCATGATCTTGGCTGCCCTCATGCACTCTCAGTGTGCGTAAGGTGTCCATGGCCTCGGCCAGCCCATGCCTCTGGTGAGCTGTGGCTCTGCCTTCCTCAGGGAGATGCTTTTGCAGGCAGGAGACAAGAGCTTTCCTGCAGAGCCTGGGTTCCCAGAGGTTTAAACTTGGAACTTATGATGGCAGCATTGCCTACACCCCTGTATTCAAAATCTTAAGTGAAGCTGCAACTCATGCCACTGGCTCCAAAAAATAGTCTTACGCCCCAACCTGGAAAATTCCAGATGTTTTGAGTTTCTTTTTTGTGGTTTGAGCCATAGGGGCAGTTTCTGGAATCGTTTGTAAGGTCTAGGGAGCAACTTACCCTTTTTTAATAAAGCTGACAAGCTGAGATTCTCCCATAGCATCTTTCCAGGAGCTGAAGTCTAAAGAGTAGTGTGTGATGACATTTTGCAAGAACATCTTGATCATCTTCAGCAATGAATTGGCCCTAACTGTACTTCTGGAGTTGCATATACACACGTGCAGGACGGTGGTGACTCTATCATATTATAGTTGTTTGCAAACTTGAGGGCAAATAAAAGTGTTTTCAGGTGGAGTTAATGTTGGCTCTTCTTCTCCTTGTACATAGCATAGGTCTACTCAGTGGAGATACCTTGTGCTGAAGTCTCCACTGTGGATGAAGTTAACGAGGGACAGGTTTCCCCCACCAGCAAGATCGGACTTTGTGGGAGACAAGGGTAAGAGAGGAAACAGCAAGCCTTCAGCTTGCTCTCTCTCCCCAAAGACCCCCAAGTATTTAACAATATCTCAGTAACAGGGACAACCTTAAACAACTGAGGAGCTTCCAAAGGTAACAAGACAAGGACAACTCCAAAACAACTTCTGTCTGTGTTTGCTGCTATTTCCCTGAGAGTTTTGCTTTGGCAAGGACAACATGACAAACTCATGTATTTTGAAGATGATGGAGACATAGTCTCTGGCTTGCCTGGTCTGTAGAACACGCTTGGATGCAGTGCATGGGGGTTAAACCCCAACTGGTGTAGGCAAGGGATTGGTCCAGTGAGGCCCCGGGGCTGACAAAGCCCCATGAAGAACTTGCCCATTACAGAAATACTGTAGGACCATGGTTTCATGCCAATCTCCAGAGTAAAAACAAGTAAGAGAGAGATGGGGCTGGAAGAAATGCGTTGGTAAAGAGGGGAGGTAAGCCCCAGAGCATGCTGCGACTGGCATGTTAGTGGATACCACAGCAGCGATAGTGACTCGTTTAATTAACAGCAGCCTCGCTGGCTGCTCTGGCTTATGCCAGTGGCTGCAAAGAGCTACTTGGGGCAGTAAAAGTTAATGGTACGCATGGCTATGCAAGATGGGGTTTTTGGAGCAGCTTTTCTTGGGAAAGCTCACTTTTGTGCATGTGTTTCTACCCTTACCATTTTAGTCTCAATGCTTGGGAAACAAATTGTATATTAAAAGCCCACGCTGCAAAAATACACCCCAAAAAACAAGTGTGAGGCATTAGTATCCCCTTGTAATTTCATTTTTATGGTTTCACAAATATACACTGCCAGTCTTTAACTGCAGACAACGCACTGCAAAGCAAGGAGGGATATCCTTGGTATGTAATAGCTGGCCAGAATTAGGCAATAGCTTTGCCCCACCCGCAGCACCCTTGGTGATTTCCTGCAGTACTCAGTATAGTCGTCGGTATGTGTGGTGCATTAGTTAAGTTAATTACAACAGCACAGAGATTCATTGCAAATTGTTCCTAGTTAAAACTGAAAATTCACTGGAACAAGGAGTGCTAATTATATTCCACTTGTTACTGCTGTGTCTAGTTAATATTCCAACAGCTGCTTTGGCAAGATAATGATGGCTCCAGCAGAAATTACTGAACAAATAGATTTTTAAATCAGTAACAACATATTTACCAGGATTTTTTTTCCCTCTTCATACACAAAGTTAAGCCCTGCCAGAGTTGAGCATTCATATTCACTGAAAAGTAGAGATAAAAAAAATCAACATTGCTATTATTGTGTTAATTTGGCACAATTCAAAAAAAAAAAAAGCTAAGCAAGAAAATATTATTGATAAATAAATGTTTCTATCCTCTTATAGGGACATAGTGGTCTTCTCAGGTTCAAAAAACCCAGTGTAGCTTTTTGGTTGACCATACTCAGCTAATTGCCCAGCATTGCAAAAGACAGCATCGAGAACGGCACGAGTGCTGGAACCACGCGCTGGACCATTGCAGTGCGGCATGGAGGGGTTTTGGCTGCCACTCGCCCTGGGCTGCTTCCCAGTTTGTCACTGCTGAAATGTGCAAATGGATTTTTAAATTGCAATAGTAGCAGCGTGGCTCTCTCTTACTGCCCTTATTAATGGAGTTTAGGCATTCAACAGAGACTCGGGAGAGATGGTTTCCAACGCCTCCTTCTAGCACAAGGTTTCTTGAGTAACCTAGAGCAAAATCTTTCTTTTCCTGTGGACCTTTACAAAGCATGCAGACTCACTGCACAAACCATCGTGTGAATTTTGCTCTTCCTCAACAGTCTGAGTAATGAAGTTAAACACTTGTGAGACCTTGAGAGGCAGACAAATCCTTCCATTAAAGCTGCAGAGCCATGACGCGGTAAAGGCAGGAGCTGCCCTCTCTGCTGGAGAGGAGCAGCGGAGGTTGCTTGGGTTTTGCTCTGCGCACAGCCGCCTTAACCCACAGCACACGCCGGGCGGGGAGAATCTTTTAGGCAAAAGTTTCAGCTTGCATCTAACACACCAGCACTTCTGACCTGAAACAAATTTCTATGTCCGAGACAGCAGACAGAGTTTCAGGACTTTTGAGTGTCGACATCTCTGCCGGTACAGGAGCTCAGAGCCTCCTGAAACCGGACTGGGAGGCTGTCCATGTGCCGCAGCTCGGACCGGCGCCACATCCGAGTAGTGATGCGCAGCTGTGTTTCAGCAAGACACGTGCACACCATCAGCCAGCTTCTGTGCTGGTTATACCCAAGACAACTCATCTCTAAAGTTTCCAGATTTTTATCAGTAGAAAAGCATCTGCCTTACAGAGGCGTGTAAGGCACCACCACCTCCCTCTTGCCCTCTGAGCAGCTGAAGCTCTGCAAGGTGGAGAGAACCACCTAACCTCACACTAAGGCAGTCACCTAACTGAGGGGAGAGCTTGGGTTTTGTCACTCCTCCCGGTTTGTGCACTTATCTCTGGGTACACACAGTAGCCTGTGTGTATGAAAAGATGCAGAACATTTTTAATGAGTCGTGAACAAGAAGTTCAGCTGGTGCTGAATGTTTAAAATCAGAGGCAAAACAAACGTGCTAGAGTGTCTGGGGTTCTTTTTAATGGATAGCACAGCTTCTGGTTTATTATTACTGCTATTACAGTTTGCAGCTGCAAAATGATCTGAAATTTCAATAGCAGCATGCCTCTTCATGCTGCTACAGGAATGTATACGCTCAGTTGTATAAATCGACATGCACCTCTCATCCAACCAGGCTGGAGCTCTGGATCACACCATTTTATAATCCATCTCCCAAAAAGGGGAAGAGATACTCTTTAACACCTTGGCTAACAGGGGGGGATGTTTAGCAGTGCTACCACTGAGCAAGCCTCTACTTTTCGAGGGAGAGCATGCAGCAGGGCTGTCTTGCTGGAATTACTTACATTTTCAATTAGTTTTCTTCAGAGAGAGGATTTTCTTCCCACTTAGTCATAACACCAGGATGTGTTAAATAAATTCGCTCTGGGTTGTTCCCTGTCTGGCAAAATAATTTGTGAATCAAGGTGGGGGAAAAAAATCTAGTTAGCAGCAATTGAACATACAAAGTGGGGTGACCAGTAACTCTCTGCTGCTGAGCCAACATTGATATATGTCCTATGGTGTCTTATGGGAGGTTTCTAATTGCAATATGAGTTCTGTGTAGTAACCTACTGGGAGAAGGGGAGAACGCAATTGCTTATCAGTTTATCATTACAACCTTTTATTAAGGTTTTTTTTAATTAAAATGGAGCGACAAATGTACACTCTTATCCCTATAAGCAATCTTATCTAGTGTGACTGCTGCTATATTAGTGAACTAAATCCTCTTGATTACATTGGATGTGATCTTATGAAGTATGACAGCTTTACATATTAATAATAGGAACTGTCTGAATAGGCTGTCGCATGACCCTCTTCTCTGTGGCTCTCTACCAGCACAGTTTTAATCTATTTATCTCAGTCACTTTCCAAGATAAGCTGTCGTACTCTCAGGAAAGTGCAGTTGTCCCCATTTCAGAGATGCAGAGCGGAAGCACAGAGTCCAGGAAAGGCCTAGGACAAAATCACCAACCCCAGCCCCTTTGTCCCAGGAGCTCCAGCTCGATCCCTCCCTTCTTTAGAGGTGCAGAGCAGGAGGGACCTGTTTTATTCTCCTGATCTCAGACTGAATCTCCTGGTGTTCCCAGCATCAAATTTCTACTTGCATGAGATGAGCAACTGCTTTGTTCAGTCACTTCTGCAGCACCAGGGGCTGTTTTTCTGGGTGCCTTGCCTGTGCAAAGGTGCACCTAAAACGGGTCTGCAAGTGACTTGGTGGGTCCAGGTAGCTACATGCATACAACTCAGATGACAAAATGAGAAAGGGTCCCTAAATGATAGAACTGAATGGGTACGCTATATATGCAAATCTACCATCACTAACACGGGTTTTGTATTATGTAGCTACAGGCTCTTTATTGAACTATTTTTGACTAGCATTGCTCTGACTGAGAAGAAAATGAAGCTCTGTGGCGTGATGAGAGTGATGAAGGATGGAGAGGGCTCTTGTTTGCTAGCTCGTTTGCTTGCCTGCTTTCCCTAACTCTGAATTAGGATGCCCTTTAGGCCAAGGGAAACCAGAGTTGCTCCACCAGTCACTCAGCTGCTATAAACCTGTGCAACTCCATGGAGGTACGGACGTGTAAGAGCCATTCACTTCCAGCTCAGCTTTGCAGCAAAAAGCCACATACTGTTCTACTGTTTTCAGTCAGTGGCCCAAATTCTACTCCCCACAGCATCGGTGCAGCGTGCTGAAGTTAGCAGAGTGTTCCAGATTTGCAGTGGCGTGGGATGGAGCTGCGTGCTCCCGTGGAGCTGGCTCTGCCACTCACGGCAAGCTCTTAACATCTGTGCCTTTTATGACAAGCCAGCAGAATCCCTCCAGAGCCGGTGGGTTTTTATGGCAGACAAAAAATCAAAGTGCTCTCTGTGGGTTAAAATTTAGAAAATCTGGAGATACAAATGAATGAAAAGGAGGCATGGGATGTGCGATGCAGTTTAACTGTCGTAGTGCCCTCAAATCATAAATGCAGCTAGAAGCGATCTCTGAAGTCCTGTAGCCCAACATCAAGCCAAAGAGCGTCTCAGGCACTTACGGCTTCTGTGTTTGTGTCTAAATTGGAGTCTGAATGTCTCTTCCCATTCACAACTCCACATTGCAGTATTGTTCCCTTAATGCTCTATTTCCATTTCATAGAAAGTTTGGGGGAGGTTGTGCTCTGTTTTACCCTTGCAGGTAGTGGCACCTTGCTTTATAACCTCCATTCCCTTCTCTTCATTGCATTTTAGAAGGGCAGTTCAGTACTATTTCTACATTAATTCCATTTTGTTATTTCAAACTTCACCTCCTTAACAGGAAGGACCTGCTTTAAGAATGATATTTCATCAGCTACTAGCAACTGAAAGAAATAGCCTTATTTCCCTAGAAATTCCATAGCCATTACAATGGTACTCCATGCACGTTTATAGGACTTTTATGATTCCTTTCAACTGGGCCAGTTCAGAGGACCTGTGGAGTACCTGGAGGATCAGCACTGATCTTTGTAGGCTAAAATAGATGAGCAGTGAGGTTTGCTTTCTGTGCAAGGAAAAAGATGCATGAGGAAATGTGCCAGACGGTCCAGAGGAGAAAAAATAAAACCATTCCCCGGAGAAACTGGAAACACTGATGCCCAATGGCTCATCCAGGTCTTGGTGGGGGGTTCAGACGGTGCAGCTTGACCGCAGTATTTGTAACCTACTTGCACCAAGGATACATCTTACAAGTTGCTGAACATTTGGATACCTGGGAAGTGTAGCTGCTTAGATAGTGGTCTAATAAATGGTTTTAGAAAGAATCCAGTTGTGGAAAAGTGGGTGTTAAATCTAAGAATAAATCTTCTGTACTCAGATTTGAAAAGATATCTCTACCTGTGATAAAAAGCATCACAGTATAAAGGTCATTATAAAAAATAAAGTTCAAATAGATGTTTTTAATACTTGGCATAAAGCTGATTCAGGACTGAGGCTGTTTCCTTCCATGGTACCTCCTCCACTTTAACAAATAACTGCCAAACGATTAATCTAAAGGGCCTCAGATGCCCCAGCCAAACAGTTGACATGAATAATGGTTATGGCCCCATGTAATACACAAGGATCATAAACAGTTAATCTTCACCAAAAGGGAGAGTGAAATATTGTTTGATATCATTTTTAATAAAGAGAATAAATTAGGCTTTAAATATCATAGCACATCTTTAAACGCTGGTTACAGCTCCTGCACGCAGAGCGAATTAGCAACTGAATAAGTGTGTCAGGGGTTATCGGCTGAATTATTACCTCCCAGTCCACTTTGCATTATACTGGCCGTTGTGTCCATGGTAGCTAGCAAGCTGGCCACCTGCTTACGATGGCTGTACAGATAACCAGCTTTGTCTGATGAATTAAAATGGTGGCTTTAATCTTGTAGTTAATTCCTAATTCCACTAGTAACATCAGTCACGTGAGGGAGGAGCGCATTGTTCTCCTCTGTTTACTTATTGATATTTTAGGTTTTGATGATGTCCAATCTCCCTGCAATGGCAAATTTAACTCTTCAGGACTGGCCTGGAAATGCAATAGCCGCGGTGGTTTATTATTCAGCATAAATCCAATGTTGGCAAACAAAAAAGGAAGGGGTTAAAATAAATTCAGTGCACACGTCCCTTCCCTCTGGCTGTGCATCAGATTGAATTCTAAGAAAGATTGATGGTGGGCTTTAAAATTAATTGCAAGTACAATTGTTATTATTAATACACATGCATATAGATCTAATAACACTGTGCAAGTCTTAGGAATAACTGTGCTATGAGAAGGTAAATCAGATGTAAATGCATAGTTTGGTTCTATTTATCAAATAATGCCCACCTTTGTTATAATGCTGCCTTTAAGAGCAAGAAATAGTCATTAGAGCAGTTGATGCAATGAGGCTGATTATGTTGGGGTTTTAGGCAATCTGTGAGAAACAGCTATTAGCAGTCCCCACAACAGTAGTTTTGGGAAGTGATGTTGTTGCTCCTTGCATGGGATTGTGATTTGTAGTACTCTGATCTATCCTGCTGCTTTAGGATCTCCACAGACCTGACGAGCAAACTCTGTCAGCACTGCTAGGGACTTGCAGTGCTTTGGTTTCCCTCTTTATACAAGAGAGAGCACTTCATGATCTCACCTTGCAGATCAGTGGCCAACAAACCATATGCTAACTAATAGAGAACTCAAACTAATGTTAAAAGTATCAAGATATTTTCCCTCTTCTTTTCTAAACACTGCTCACAGATATACTGGTATAAATCCAGAGTGTCCCTGTGGAAGCCATTGGTAGTGTGATTCATTGCTATGACCAAGTACAAAACACAACGTGGTGCAGGTCCCCTGGTGTGGCTGCGTCAGAGCTGCCTCTGGATTCGGGAGCATTGCCGTCGTGCCCAAGCAGCATCGTAGCTCGAGCATGTCGCAGTGTGAACACAACCGTGCTGCTGCTGGGACTCAGGCTCGCACCTCTGTACGGCATTTCTCTGCTGTTCAGATGCAGCCACTTGGCACTAGGGCAGGGATCCCCACACCGTGTCCATGACTTGCTCCAAACCCAGCATCTTCCCTGCCTTGTCCTCTGGGAGAAAGCCCATGAGTGAGGAGTGACTCCCCCACCATCCAAGTTGTACCCAAACTGAAGGAAAATCGGTTCCTATATTTCTAATTCCTGCTGTTCATATGCTTTATTAATTATACTACCTAAAGCATATTTCCAGAAATACACGCATTTCTTTTTTGAAAAGAATCCTACATTTTGCTCTGCATGGTTAAAAAAGGGGCAGAACTTGTGAAGATCAGGAAAAAATAGAACCGGAACAGTTTCCTTTGTCAAGAATTATTTGATCTTTTTATTTTTGAGGGGGAGGGGGGAAATCCTAAATTTTGCATTTCAATGGATTTTTTTATTATTATAAATCCATCTGTGCACACACATACACACAAAAGTCTTTTCTGCTCTGTACAAGGCACAATTTAAGGCAGCTTTCAGAAATAAAAGGCAGAACAAATGTTATTGTTATTCCCAATATACAGATGTTTATTCTTATCTTCCCCCCCCCCCCACTTCTTTATTTCTACTACTGTCTTTTCAGTGACATCATAAGTAGGACTTGTCTCTTTATCGTCTTGCAAAGACTTTTGTTTTCTGGGACAGGAGCCTATTATGTCGTCACACACTGGAACAGTAATAATCTCCCCCCTCGCTTGGAAGTCTTAATAGAAGACAATGAAAGAAACCATATTGTTTTCTGCTGGCACTAAATAAAGGAAGCAAGGGAATCTGAAGGGGGAAAAAATTACATGAGAGAAGCAGTCACTCTGGCATTTTGCTTTCTAAATTAATGTTTGGGGTAAAGAGGGAGAGGGTTTCCACACTTAATAGACAAGGAAGGACATCTTAATTACTAGGTCAGACACCAGGCTGAATGGCACATCAGGTGAGAGGGCCTCATCCTGGAAGGAGCTGGGCACATTTGGGGAAACGATCTCTGCTCCTTACCTTGAGGTATCCAGCTGCTATGGTTTGCCTTTGGCACAAGGTGACATTTTGTAGACGGAGTTCATGCCGCCTCAGCTATCCAGATGCTGAAGCACTTGGACTGCTCCAGTGCTGGCCCATCCTCTCCAGCTGTGCTGTACCACATTGCAGCTGGGTGAGCGGGCTTGCAGAAATGTGGAGGCTCTTCTTGTTACTTTACAAGTCCTTTCCTGAAGAAAGAGGGCTGGCACAACCTTGCCCTTTGCTTTTTTCTCAATAGTCGGTGTCCAAGGGAACATCTGAAAAACCTGGGAATAGTTTGCTTGTACCTTTCTCATGGGCACAGACACATACCTTCACCACAGTCTAACTTTATTCTTACTATAGGACCTAAACCTTCTCTCCGGTTTCTGGGATGCTCTCCTCTGACTTTCCTTGAAGCAATAAGGGAAGGCTCAAACCCCCAGGGTAAGAACAAGCCCTGGAAGACGTACCAGCTCCAAAGGGCAATGTCCACATAAAGGCTTATTACCCTACAAAGGAGATGCATGTGTAAGTTATGATGATGAGCATCTGGGTCATCTTCTAGTTTGCTCTACCTTCTCCTTTCTCCTTCTGATTAGTCAGAGATGATTTCTTGAGAAAAGAGGGTGATGCTGCTGGAGGGAGAGTATTTTGAATAGGCTGGATTTTTCCTTCCTGTGGGCAAATAGACTAGAACTACTGAAACAAAAGCAATTCTTTTTTTCTTTTTGTCTTGTCTTTTTTTTTTTTTTTTTTTTCCTCATCTGTATATTGGGAGACAAGCAGATAATCCCCTTTCTTACTGTAACATTGTGCAGCAAAGAAGGCAATATAATAATATCATATGGGAATTCAATGTTCTTCACACTGTGGTTGCCTCTCTGGGAGTTACTGTGTCTAATGTGTTATCCCTTTTAATCTCTGATTTTCAGACATATTGAAGTGCTTGAAAGGAAAGATAATGTATACAAAATAAATGTACATTAAACTAATACTGTGGCACAAGAGTGAGCCTTGAATCCCATTTATTAAATAAAAGCCATAGGAAGAAAGCTTGCATGTATGGGGCCAAATTTTCTAGGATAGGCTTTGCTCCAGCTTGAGCAGAGACCTTGTTGTGAGTAGGGCACCAGCTGGGAAGGAGAGAGATCTGCTCTCTATTTCTGTTCCTGCTATCGACCTGCTCTATGACCTTACCTCGCTTCTTTGTTTTCTCTCTCCAGCTAAAAATATCAGCTCACCTAAAAAGCAGCTTTTGCTTCTTGTTCTTTTGGAGCATGGCTGGGCCATTGGCCCTCAGAGCTCTCCACTCCCATATAAACCCCTGAGCAGTAATGAAATTCCCTGGTTTCACCAAGTCTGGGACTTTTGCATGGGACAAACTAGACAATGCCTGTATGCTCCTCAGTCGTAAACTGCAAGGGTTGGAAAACAGCACAGAGTGGTGTCAACCCCATCACTGGCAATCCTAGTTCAAAAGGGACACCTGTCCGTGACCTGCAACTCCCAAAGCATTTTTTTTTTAATCCAATTAATCACTCACGTCCATAGACTGCATTGAAAATATCCTCCTAGACAGCCCCATCAACGCTGAAACTCATGCCTTCAAGAAAAGTGATCCTAGAGGAATTCTTAAGGTGCTATCTAAAGTAACATAGCACTCCGATACATGAGCAGAGTAACATTTTCCATTGAGGTAAATATTTTCCAGTAAGTTTGCTGTGTACATTCCTGTATCAAATAATGTTTTCATGCATAGCTCTTAGAGAAAGCAAGGTCTTTCATCTTAGAAAGGTAATCTCTTCTAAATTGGCCTTAGCTCTGCTAAGACTGTGAACAATAACAGATGCAACCTTACGACTCGGAGCATGTTGTCCGGGTTGGATAGAGCCACAGTCCACATTTCTGGCTGGGAGAAGATGGTCACAGATGCTTTTCCAGAGGCAAAGCTGCATAGAATGAGGCCTCTCTCTTTATTCACAAATTGCATTCCTCCTCTCTTTCCCTTCCTCCCCAACAAGCAACATTTTTCATCCTCTTCATACCTCCAGCCTGAATTCTGAACACTTTTCTCAAGGGACTGGCTTCCACTTGCAGCACTGGGCAGCTTTCTCGCTCCTGTGATGCCATTTATTCAGCCTGGTTCCTATCCCAGCGCTCAGAATTTCTGCTTCTCCTCATAATGATATGGGAAAGGCACTATTCCTCTGAATCCAAAAAAAATAGAAATCCTTGTGACTTTTCAGTAAAGCTCTCCCTGAGAAGGCATGCTAAAGCAAGACTGTCCAGCTCTGCCATCTCAGAAGCTGGAGAGTTGTCAAATAAGTGGTAAATCCCACACAGAGAGAAAAAGGCATTCTGAGATCAGAGAACTTGGTCACAAAGTCCAGTGATATAAAAGCATGCACACATTTAGTAATCTGTGTGCGGTGTGTTCATCAGACATCTCCAGCAGCGCACGCCACAGACTTGTCCCTTTAGCAGGTAAAGCCCGCTCATTACTTTGTACGTGCACACACATCACAAGTAGTAACAGCAGAAGTGACCTGAATCACTCTTAAAACAAGTCCTTTATAGTTGGTGGCACAAATACAAAAGTCATTAATTGACTTTTGGACATGTTTTCTCATAAAAGAAGTCTGCATACCCTGTCTGAACACTGCCTCGTCTTATTAACTCTCTGCGGTATCCATACAGGTTTGCAGTTTCAAGCACTTGTGCTCTAGGTCAGACCTGCAGAAAAGTCCAGCTCCAGAACCAATGCATTCTTAATAATACGATTTTTTCAGGGGAGTTCCTGGCAGCTAACACAATCCTAGTGAAGTACCTACTATTTAACCAGCACCCAGCCTGCTGAGTGCTGCTGAAAAGCTGAATCTGCTGATACACACCACATTTATTTGAACACCTGGCTGTCTATGACTCTTAATTTTTATAAAGGCTCTCTGGCACTCCATCAGTGTCCTCATCCGTTTTGTCCTTTCAGTTTACTAACCATGCATCTGTGTCTCCATCCTCTTTCCATCTGTAAAACCTGCCCCTCAGAGAGAGGTTCTTACAGAGAAGAAGGTCCTGGGTCAAAACACCCTGAAATTATATACGTTGGCCAGACAGGAAGTTAAAAGGCATTTTGGATTCAGAGTAGCTAGAAGGTGTTTCACTGGACCTTTGCAGAAAGTGTATTTAGCCTGACTGAGTTTTGAGATATATTTGCCTTTTTTTAAGTGGTTCGGTCGCTCATTTCTGTCAACTACCAACTGTGTCCTCAATTCCACTGAAGTAGAAAAGATGTCACTAAGATCAGCTTTTGGTCTGTATCATTAAAGCTTTTTTAAAAGCAATTAAATTGCATACTATTGTGAGAAAAGGTGTAGAGCAGAAATCACCCTGTAGTGTTGTCGTGGCAGAATGATTAATGAGTACCGTTTTCTTCCCTCTGCCTCTTTAAAGTGGTGCTGACTTTTGAAAGGGTGGGGTTTAGGCTGAGAAAAAATATTGTTGAAGGTCTCAGTGCTGGCAGTGGCATTAGCATCTCGTTAAATTGCCAATAATGTTTCAACCAGGGTCATCTTTTGATTTGCTTCTTGTCAGCAGCTAAATGAGCGTGAGGTGCGAGGCTTGGGCGATGCTGCCTGTTGGGTGGTGGAGGCGTGGGGAGATGTGGGTCGGTGTACCTGCAAATCCCACCTTGGTACGTTTGAGTGCTGGCTGTCACCTCACACCCCTGTAATCAGATATTACCCAGGTCACATCGATGTCACCAGGAAGTTGAAATGAGGGTGAGACCAGAATCGCTGCTTCGTAGACCTTGTGCCTCTTTCCTCCTCAGATCTCCAGTTTCTCAGTTAAATTTAGCTAATATGAGCAAGCTACACATGTTAAAACATTGAAGACAAATGAAATCATTGATCAGGGAGACCATGATCTCCCAACCTCATTTCAATCTTGCTGCCTTGACTTCTCTAGTTTTACCTTAGAAACGGCAAGCTCACTTTTCTTACGCACTCCGTATTCCAGCCTCATGTTCAGATCAGTGGCTAAACCCAGACCTGAGCTCAAACAAATCATCCCTGTTCTTGTCGATTTGATCCAGTGGAGACTGTGACATTTAACTTTTCCTTACGGTAACTAAGGAAACTCCCACAAGCTGATGTCCTACCAACTGCCTTTTGTGCTCGCACAGCAACAGCCTTGGCTCTGGGATAAGAACATTCCACCCTCGTCTTCAACTTCAGAGCCAGCTTGGGTGGCTTTCAGGGCAACGCATGGTTTCCAGATGCGTCTGTTCTAATCCAAAGAGCTGGTAGGGACTGACATTTGATTTTAAATTGGGTGTTTGCGGAAAGGAAAAGCAGAAAGCTCTGTCCAGATCTAGCTCCGGAGTAGAGTTGCAACCTTCTAATATCTCAGCTCCATGTGCCTGGAAACAGTAGTGGTTTTGTACTCCTACTTCTTTCCAGAAAGCCAGTTTGTGGATAAATTATGCACCGGGATCAGGACATAACCCTTGGCTACTGTTTCAGACATTTATCCTCTCCCAGATCAAGTGATGCTACTTGAAGACATTAACTTTCCCCAGCTGTCTATTACCAGCCCTGCAGGTAGGAGTGATGGTATGTGCACTCCCTAATCCACTCCAGGCAAAATCAGCCAGGTTAGTTTAAAGTGCCAGTGACTGAAGATAGGAGATGGATGACCGCGTGGAACTGATTAGGGAGTGCTCGCATGCTGCCGGCTGTTGGCAGCAAGGAAAGAAAAGCTGGAGGCTGGTAAAATCTTCTCAGTTCTGCAGTTTGCAAAGAAATACCTTTTTTATGCTCTTAACTTGTGCTGTCAGCTACTTTGGAAACCTTCTTCTATGAGGACGAGGTGGTGCATGGAGCCCGATGTTAACTGCACAAACGCAGCCTTGTGATAGCCAACATCCGTAAATAGGTGAATGGGCTTTCCAGGAAAACTCCCTGCAGTGAGCACTTCTCAGAATCATTTTACCTTCTCTCTTGATTTTGTTCTTGAAATTAGAGAGGATATCTCAAGGATGGTCTCTGAAATGAGAATGAGGAGGAATTTTTTTGTATGAGGAGTATGGAAGGAACTATCAGGAGAATTATATGGGGCTTTAAAGGGGGATTAATGACAGGTATTCTGCTGTGGATGGTGGCAGCCAAGAAAAGCTATTCATGGGAGAGCAAGGACATAAAAAAATATCTAACTATTAGTGAAAGATCAAAGGAAAACAAAAAGCTTAGAGAGGAAAATCTTTGTCTGGAAATGATATATGGGCCTGTGGATGAAGGCTGGCCTCCAGAGGTAAATGTGCAGGGGGCTGATGAGGATTATCAACACCTGGGGAAAGATATCAAAAAAGATGGAGAAAAGCATTGCCAGTTAATGGTAGAGATTTATGGATCTGTTATGAATCACATTGACCTTATGAACCACCTTTCTCTCTCCCCAGCACCTCCTTTGCCCTTCCCTTCAATGTCCTTTCATTATTAAAAATGCGTGTTTCTGTCCTCAATTTCATACATGGGAACACAGTGACAATCAGTCCCATTAGTCTTTGGAGCACCAAAGACATCGGCTGAAGGTTTGAACAACGAGCAGAGGATGCCCGAGTCCTTCCTTTGTCCAGATTACAGCTATCACTGCAATCCTAGAAACATGGTCCTTGAGCAGCAGCTCTCCCCTGGATTTCCTCAGGATCTTCCTTAGTTCCTGGCCCTAAGGAAGGTAAAAACCCAGCCTGAAATACAGCCCAGAGTGGGAGAGCAGGCATTTATGTGACTGTGGGGGGATGCCAGCCTGGGAGCTGTTATCCCCTGCGCATCCTTCCATTTGCGGATGCCTTTCCCAAATGTCAGGGCGGTTGACAGTCCTGAAGAACAAGAGGCAGAGGAGGTGTTTCCTGTCAGAAAAAGGGAGAACAGAAAATATGAGAACGAGTTCATAATGGCAAGAAGTAGGAGGAAGGCAGGAATAAGGAAATGCCTAGGATCTCCCAGAGACGTAGGGAAGTACAGCAGAAAACCCTCCTCCAGCTGCTTTCCTTCAGGCAGGTAAAATATGGGGAATCTCCTACTGCAACGCAGGTTTTTGAATTGCCTGTTGAGTAAATTGTGGTTTTCCATCCCCATTACTCTACTGGTATCTATCACTCATAACACAAATATACAAAATAAATTAATTAAAAAAAAAACTTGTAATGATTTTTCCCTGCTTAAGTTTTCAATTACATCAGCTATCTCATACTCATTAGAAAGACATGAGCCCATATTCATTAAATGCAAAACTAACTTTCCAACAGCAAAAAGGCTTGGGTGAAGAGGGTAATGATTTAATTTTCTTCATTTCAGAGAATTACATCTCTTATCCTGGGGCAATACGTCTGTAAATGCAGACAAAGTGCTGTTTCAGACTCCGTTTAAATTCCTAATTTGGTGGAGCTACTTGGTAGGAAAGCCTGAGTAAGGTCCAGGTCCCCATTTTGTCTTTTACACTCGACCAAAGCAAACCAAATATTAAAATTATTGAGGATTCCAGATAATATTTTCAAAAGTGATCATCTTCAGAAGAGTATTTGTCTACATTCTTCTATATTAATCCCTACAAATATTAGCCCATGTTTGTAAAGACTCTTCTCTGCCTGAAAATTCATATAGATGTCTAGTGCAATGTTCAAAACTTGTGGCCTTTAGCTACAGTTAAAGAAAACATTCAAGAGCTTTCAAAAATCACAGTATGCCCATATGCAACTTCAGGTGCCCAGATACTTTTAAAATTGCAGTAAAAATCCATCTCTGAGTGTGTAGACGTAGTTAGTCCCCGTCTGTTGAAGAAGAAAGGACTTCAGCTGCAAGTAAAACTTTTAAAATTGTAATAAGGATCTTTTGAACTTACCTAAGTACATCAGGTATTTAATTCTCTTTGGGTTTTAGTGTAAACTACATCTAGATCTGTGAGACTTAAAAAAAAAAAAAAACCCTCAGTACTAGGGAACAAGAAAAAACAGCTCTTTTTTCTTCTAAAGATCTGCAAAATCATATACTAGCTTCTGCATGTAAATAACTGAAATGGAGAGTTTGCAACTCACAGAATTTTGCCCATGAGAATAAAAAAAAGCACAAATCAGCCCATGTGGTTGTGCATCCCTTGAAGGCTCCCGGTCCTGGCAGTTTCATGAACACAGACTGCGTGATAAGACACACTTGTGTTTTGCATGCAAAGTTACCTGTGCAAATAAGTTTCATTAAAACAGAAATATCAAAATATAACAACAAATTTCAGATATGTATCTACCTTTAAGGAACATTCCTAATTTAAAACAAAAAATCATCAGCTGTGTACTCGGTCTTTTACCTAGTACATGTGAGCAAATGTGTGCTTCTTTGTTGTGTCTCATTATGAACCATCTTAACTGGAGCAATCAGGGAGGGTGTTTTTCAGTTCTAGTGCAGTCACTTTGCAGTGACTGTTAGTATTGTTCATTAAGAGGTGAAAGTGGTCATAGAGTGGACCAAGGAGAAATGGCAAAAGAATCTACTCATTTTGCCATTGATGAATCTTGCCCCAAGTCTTGAGCATGAATCTCTGTCTTCTGGATGTCAGTAGAGCCAAGTCCCTTAGACTTGACGTGGGAAATTATTTAAAAAAAAAAAAATCCCAGAAATACTTATCTCCAATACTTCTAATGTGTTAGAACATTAACGAGTTGTTTGACTAAGAAAAGAAAAAAAGTTAATTGCTAATAAGTGCACTTTATTGTGTACACCACTTTTTATCATCATGGATATTCAAGTTATAGAAGAATAGTTCTGGGACCATTGCCCTCGCCTGCTCACCTCATACACTATGGGCTGAACAATTGCATTGAAAATAGGTTTTTATCAGTAACCACTGATAAAACAGATGCAGGAAACTCTGATTAAGTGTGGGCCATGCCCTAGAGTCCCAGAACTTTTAACCTACACAAAGTATCTGCCTCTTCTGCATTTAGTCATGAGATATCTTTGATAACTTGAGACCAGAGGAGACAGATTTGTTGTTTACTGGGTAACCCTGTTTTCTAACACCACTTACACCCATACACATCTTTGGCACAACTGTTGTTGCTCCATTTTGTAGAAACTGTGGTGAAAATGTTTACCAGTTTATAAAAGGCCTCTGAACCAGTACTTGACAAGCCTACGTGCCTTGGCTCAGCTGTGCTGCGGCGTACAGTCCTTCATAGCCCCTCAAAGCTAACGTCTTCCCTGTTTATGGGTCCTCAGAGACACACCTGTGATGTTTCCATTTGCCTATTGCTTACTATAGCTGGTGAAGTTACTGGGAAAACCCAGAATTTCCAAAATTCTTACTGGTTTTAGGTATTTTTTCAGTTATTTCTTCAAAGATGTGCATGACTTTTATGAGATATATTGGAACATTTGCTGATTTTTTATGGACTGAATCAAATCATGAGTTGAAATGAAAAGTTTTAATGGAAATGTCACAATTGTTTCAGCAAGAAAAATGTGGCCAATGCCAAAAATGCATGCTGAAAAGCCATTTGTGTTCAAACAAAAAATATTTCCTTAGAGCAGCTCCTCAGATCAGGTTCTTCCCACCTGACTTCCCCTGTAGCTCTCCAATTTTTTTCCATTCCCTGTCCAAACTAATGAAACAGCTGCATTTTTATCAACTGCTCTCTCCACCCCAGGGACAGCTGCATTTCACTGGTGGAAGAAGCAATTTTTATATACAGTGCCACTTACAGAGCCTTGCTATAGCCTGTGATGTGGGGGCAGCACCTAAATGCAAGCTCAGGACAGCAGCAGAAGATGTATTCCAACATGCCTCTATAGTGCAGAAACATTCTGAACAACATCTAAGTGAAGATATTGCTTTCAAGCTAAGTTTTTCTCTCTCAAAGTTTTCCACTCTGTTTAATAAAGGAGCAGCATCGTGTTTCTCATTTCTCTTTTGCTGGTGGTGGCTACAGGGCTCTGCAGGCAGAACAATCGAGGGAGCAAAATGTTCTGAGCAGCAGCTCAAAAGAGATCTAAGTTTTCTTCTAAAATCTGGGTCCATGTTAATGCATAAAGATCAGCTCTAGTTCCAAAATAGCTACACAGGGCTTTGTGAAAGTCAGCAAGCTCCGGCTGTGAAGTCAGCCACCCAGCATGGACTGAGTTAGAGAGGGGTATGTGGAGCATTTGATCATTTGGCCTTTTTCTTATGTAGCCACAAAGATAAAATACCCTCACACCGCTCTAAGCCTATCACAGGGCAAACTAAGCCAGGCAGCCAGGGCAGGATTTGCTTCGGTTTGCAGAAACCTTTGCAAACAAGAGAATTAAAACCTTGTCTGCATCCCAAGTGTGTGGCCCAGGTTTCATCTGTTCAATGCCATTAAACCTGCAACTTGCAGTTTGAATGAGGCGATTTCTGTGCAGACATGACTTCTTCAAAGCAGACCAGGACACCCCTCAAGGAGCAACTCTGATATGTTTTCCTAAATTAATTTTTTTGAAGTTGTTTTTAGGCAGGATTGTGTTCAAATTTAGAGGTCAAGATTTTGAGTTTCAGCAAACTGCCCGGATTTGGTTCTCTGGGGAGGAGGATTTGCTCAGTGGAGGATGTTGTCCCACAAGGCGATGAGGATGAAGATGAAGGATGTTCTTAGGGGCAGAAACACAGCTCGAGAGACCCCAGGGCTCCGCTCCCTGCTCTGTCACAGCCTCCTCAATGGCCTCAGCTCCCCTGTGGAGATCCAGATCACAGCTCTCCCTTGGTGTATTGAAAAACACCTTGCTGAAAGGCTTTGTTAGAGGAACCACAGCTGAATTTTTGGGCTGTCTGCTCTTCCCAGCAAAACAAAAATAGTGAGGGTTGCAGAGTAGAGTCCATCTAAAAGTCTGCCAAAGAGCCACCTCCAAAAATGGTGAGAGTTCAGGGAAATGGGTTTTGTGGAAACTGCAACGAGTGAGTCACCTCCGTCCTCCCCGAGAGAAGAGACTAGCGCGGCTCTAGACAAAGGCAGCAATCGCAGCCCTGACCACCTGCCCCAGCTCACGGTGATGAACATGGGACCATTCCATGCCCTCCTTTCTAACGAGAACAACAACCATCGCCTTCCTTTCCCAAACACAAGCCATTCTCCCAAATCAGTTTACAAACCTCCTCATTTCACTCATGCAGCTTTACACAACACTGAGTGTGGAAGTTTTGCAGCTCCCCCAAGCATCTCCTGATTTCTGTGGGAGAGGACAACGGCGCAGCGGGGTGGGATGGGTGGAGGGATGGAGGGAGGACCACCAGCTGCAATTCAAATCTCATTTCCAGCCTCTTGCTGGCAGTATCCCGTGACTTCCACATCACGGCAATCTTGACATAACCTTGGAGGAGAGTCAAGCGAGAAATCCCAAGGCAGCCCACAAATACTGGGGGAGAAGGAAGGGGGGGACAGGAGACACAGCCTCACAGCTCTGTGCTCTGCCTCTCTGTGTTGGAGATGTTCGTACTGGGTTTGAGAAATGAAGCGGTGCTGGGAAGTGGGGGAAGCAGCAGTTGTAATTTCTTTAAATTGTTTCATACGATTCAGGGTAGTCAGTTGTCATTTTTTGTCACCTAAAGCATGAAATGAATTTTGGCATACAGGCCTGTGACTAGAGGGTGGGCTATTTCTCCTTGTTAGAAACGTATCCTTATGTCTGCAGTAACATTTTTTTCTCTGGATGACGGTGTGCTGGTTGCAAATCTCAGCAGAAGTTGTGCAAGTTGGGAAAGAGCAGCAGCAAGTCCATTTTTTACTGCATTTTGGAATTAAGATCGAATTTCAGTTGTGCTTATTTTGGATTATTACTGTGCAATAGAGCAGGGGGGAGGCAGGATTTCCAGGGAAGTCCTGGAGGACCAGAGCAAAGCAGCATAAAAATGACTGCCAAAGTCTGAATTGTGCTATCTAATTCCAGGTGACTTCATTTCCTTCAGGAGACTGACTCCTGAGCTAACTTCTAAATACCACCTGAGATTGTTAAGAATATAAATTGAAAGTCCTGCATCTTGAAATGGATAGCAAACAGAAAATCTGCCATCCGACTCTAGAAACCCAAAGGGTATCCCCAGATGTCAGCTGGACCCCACAGTGCTGCATTTGCCAGCAGCCGCAGGATATCCCAAATTAATACTGTAACACAAGCACAGGAGCTACGTGAACATGTTGCATTGTCACATTGGGCTAGTTTTGCAGAGACATCTTTCTTTCAGACTCATCCAAAGTCTCAACACTCTAAATGATTTTAAGTACAATGATTTTTCTGTCAAAAATAAACTTTGCTGTCGAAATAATTAGCACATCATCAGTTGGAAGTAAGCCTCAGCTTGAGTGAAAGAATGGAGTTATGTGGGTTATTTTTAAATAGCACAACAATATATGCTAGAGGAAAAAATCGCTTAAATTATTTACGTTATTTACACAATTCTCCAGAACAGCATCTTCAAAAACATGTTTCTTTAAAATGGCATTATTAATCGAGGTGTTTTTTTGAAGAGTATTTTTTGACATTTTTGGAGAGCTGGTTCAATACTGAAAATGACCTCAAAACATATCACACAGTTACTTGTTGTTTTACTGGGTTTTGGATCATGTGTAGAGTTTGGATGAGTGCAAGTGCCTTCCTGGGGTGGGCGAGCATCTCCTCATGAGTGGATCCAGGGCAGCCAGACTTCAATAATGTGGGGAATCAACCATCTGGCCCCAAACAAATCGACTTACAGCCTGATCCCCCAGCCCGCCATGGGTGTCATTTTACTCTTGTGAGTAGCCCAAACACATCTACTCGTGCACGTAGGAAGATGCTCTGCGCGTAAGGAGGTCACACTAGAAAACATTGCACTTGGAGATGGAAATTGGTTGAGGGATGGCGCTAAACCAGACGGTGTTTCACGCCGTGGCTTATACCCATCAGCAGGGTCTGGAGGCTTCAGCATGAGGTTTGCTGGCAAAAACAATCATTTCAAAACTCAAAGCTTGTCCCCTTGGTTTATGAACCGAAACTCCCCCATGTATCCCTGGGACGGACATGGGGCTTTGGGGGGCACCTCCATCTGCGCCCCTGCACTTCGCAGCTAAGGACAAGCAAGGCGAGTAAGATCAGGCCCGAGCTCTGCGCCGAAGCCTGACCCTTTGTTTCAGCGGTGTCTCTGTTGGTGACAGATGGTGATGCTGTCCTGGTGAATTTGTTACCTTCTCGATGACATGCAATATGTCTGCATCCTGACAGTGAGAGGAGAGACTCCAGCTGTCCCTCCAGTAATTGACAGCAAGGAGCTGTTTTCACTTTTGACAGAGCTAAGAAGCATTAGCATCATATTGGCTACTAGGAGGGGTTTTATTATTATGTTTATCATCTGAGAAAAGTCATTGTGATGTGGGACTGGGTGGGGTTTTTTTACTACTTTGCTCCTGCAGCCGCCTGGTCCTCCCATTGCAAACTGTCGCATGCTCCAGCGGAAAAGAAAGGGAAGGAAATGTGGCTCCAGCCACCTCGTCCCCAAATGAGCCCTGCTCCTCTCACACTGATGGAAATGGTAAAATCCCACCTCCTTTCTTCAGACACAGTGGGGGAGGCAGGAGAGGAAGGATTATTTTAGGATAATGCAAATGCAGAAACTAGGTTGTCGAGGTTAGTCGGGAAGAGGTCCTGTCCCGTTTCTTGCATGCCTGATGCCTGCTGAAGTCGCTACTCACCGTCAGAGTTTGGGTCAGATCCTCTGCTCTTTGGAAAATAGAAAGAAAATAATCTTGCTTTTCTGAGGCTTTTAGGCTCTGCTGGCTGGCATTCTGGATGATTTATGTCCAGTTTGCTTCCCTTTCGCTCTTCCGAGCTCGCACGCGTACCCCTTGCTAGCAATAAAGGGCACCTCTCCCATACCCTCATGGACTCTGCAGCAGCCTTCACTCTATAATAAGTGCTTAATAAGATTGGGGGAGTAAAATCAACTCCGAGCACATAAGTCACAAAGACATCCATACAACAAAGATTCCTCCCTAAATTAGATTCATGCTGACCTAAAACAAAGGTTGGGTCTCATTGCAGATCTAGCAATAGCAAAGCTACTGAGACAAGCAGTTGCTTCAGAAAAAGCTGAATATTTCTCGTTGGTCCTACCAGTTAGTAGTTCCCTGCATGAAAATCAGGCATCCTTCTACCGCTGAAATGATATCAGAGGAAATAAGCCATTGCCGTGAAATTTATTCAGGGTATTCACATGATCATATCTATTGTCCCCTCAGTGTCTTCCAGACAGAGAGGTACGGGTCACCCATGCTTTTGGGCCATTCTTATGTCTTCTGAGTTTGTCTAGCACTACAGCCATGGGATGCTGTTCCTGTGCCGGTGGGTGCTGATACCAGAGACTGGTGTTTTATGCTGGATTAATGAAAATCTAAGCATGAGAAAGCAAATACAGCCCGGCAAAGCGATCTCAAAAGGAAGGTTTCACATAGCACAGTAACCAGCCCAGCACTGCTTCTGTATTTTCTGGTCCATGGAGCAGGGTGTTAGCACAGAAGGTGTGCTCACACAGGCACCTGGAACAAGGAAGGCAGGAGTCATGAACGCTACGTGCTGCATGAACAAATTTACCTCTGCAGGAGGAACCCAATCGTCAGCTATTTCTGGCTACAGAGCATTTGTTCAGTTCTCATTTCAAACTATATCAAGACTGGGCATGATTTTTGATTGTTATGATCCCACTATTTACACTGCATATGTGGATTTGGAAATTCCCAGGGAGTTTTTAAAATCTCCAGAGAGACTTCTGTGGATTTCTGAAGAAAAAATAGTACAAACAAATAAAATACATGGGTCTGCCAGGTTTACAAAAAGTCCTTCAAAGTTTATTGAATTGTAATTCTGAATCCCACTTTAAAGAAACATGTCTTCAATTCTCATGTCCACAAGGTCCTCTGTGAAAACAAATCCACAAAGTGAAAAATGCAAAAAGTATTTGTCAACTCTGATTTATTATTAATCCAGGCATTTTAACAATGGTTGCTACAATACTTGGCCAGTTTCTTCAAACAAGGATTGATTTTTAAGTCTCATTCAATGCCTTTGTTGAAAGGTCCTCTTCCCAGGTAGCTTTAAATATGCAAGGATAGCACTCCACTGTGAGGCTGTTTGTGCTGACTGAATTCTGAACTTATTGATCTGAAAGCATGGCACTGACCTCAGAAATTAGCTGGCTTGGGAGCAGCATCAAATTCCTAAACTCGTATCGGTGTTGACACGAGTGCGTGACAAAAACCCCAGCTAAGTTAGTGCTACGCAGAAAGCCCGATTGCTGGTCCTGATTCAGGGCCAAAAGCTTGACTCGTACCTTGAACCAGAGTTTGGAGGAGGGTAAGTTTTACTTCCCAGCCTTTTCATTCAGTAATTCCTGAGATCCAAAGCTTGATGCAGAAGAAATGCACATATCCATATGTGTGCAAGCATGGATGAATGAGCGCTGCTGCGCATTTGGGTTTAGGGCCCAGGACTGGGATCCACCCAGGGATGCAGAGCCCCTGGAAAGCCCGCTGCCTTGTTTAAGAGTAAAGTAGATGGATGCCATGGAAGCCCCATGTTATCTGTTATGTGCCTTTATGAGCTGGTATTAAATTGTTCCTATTCCTTTCAATACCGTGATTTGTACTGCACCTTACTGGTTCCAGTTGTGAAAGATATTGAGGGAGAGGGCACGGGACCGAGAGCAAAGGGGGAATCCGCTGCGTAACCAATATTTGTCAGAAACAGGAGTAATTGCTGTTCTTTGGTATGATTTATTGAGGTAACAAAGGTTAATAACAATGCCACTCAGTCAGTTTATTCTATTCATTTTCATGTCATTACAACATATCAGGCATGGTGCATGTTGCAGCTGGGGTGAGGACTGCGTCTCTCCCAGAAAGATGCTCCTTTCTTGCTCCTGTCCACCAAAGCCCCTTGCCGGGGTGGGCTGGGGGCTTGGAGCTGAGCTGCAGCATGTCTGCACAGGGTGGTCATTGCAGGTTTCGAAGGACTGTCTCACTCTTTGGGCCTGAAATTTTAGACAAATTATGGAAGGAGCGAGCATGAGTAGAAGTTAATGTGGGGCCAACATATGGGAGCAATGCTTTTCTGGAAGTGAGGGAGTGAGGGCAAGGGTGGGCAGCGAGGCGGTGGAAAGCAGCCTCCAACAGCAGATATCCCCATGGGATGCCCGGAGGATGGACGGGGCTTCTGTGGGAAGAGGTGGCTAATGCATAGGAGCCGTCTGTCATGCAGATATGGTAGCATGAGTGTTCCTGGGTGAGCTCCCCAGTTGGGATGCTGCTGCTCCAGCCCCTGGGGCTCTCCTGGGGAAGCCTCTTGCAAGGGGAGCAGAAGGAGGGGCAGGAAGGAGAGCAGAGCAGGTTGGCCTTACTTTGTTGTTTTGTTTAGGATTTGGCAAAAGCCAAAAACCACAGCTGAGAAGTCTAAAAGTGAAGGAGACTGGCACTTCAAACTAAAGAGATTCTTCGTCAGTTGACGAGGCTGCCATGACCCAAAGCCTCACCCCAGCTGCCACCACCCACATGAATTTCTATTTATCATGTAGGGATTCAAAACACACTCCAAGTTGAGCCTTCATTTATCAGCAACTTTCACTGAAACCTTCTTGTTCCTACCACGATCTTTTATTGCAAAGAACTATTTTAGGTGATCACAGTGTCTTCTCTGGGCTTGCAGAAAGAAGACATCAAGGCTTGGAAACTTAGTGGCAGAGTGATTCCCTGCTTTTCAGGAGTCAGGTGTTGCTGCTGGGTTGTGTGCAAGGTACTGCAGGAGATGCAAAGGGATTGAGTTTCCAGAGTTGCTCAACACCCACAGCTCCCAGCAAACTCAAGCATTTCCACAAATCAGGTCAGTGCTGTAAGAAATCCATCAGACCTTTTTTCCCCCAGTGCTGAGTACCAGTGTCCGCCCGTGGTTCGGCCACACACACAACCATACAGATCCCCTCCCGTGGGCTCGGCCCAGATCCATCCTTCAGTTAGCCTGCACCCAAATGTTTGCAGTCTTTAAATCTCCATGGCTCAAAGCCCCCAGACAAAGGGGTGCGTGGGCTGCTCTTTGTGTGAGAGAGGGTTAAAGAAAACCCAACATCTTGCTACAGATCATCCCTCCCTTCCACCCACTTCGACGCTGGCAATCTCACTCTGTTCTTTCATCCAAGTGGGCATCAGCACCAGCCCCGTATTCATAAGTGTCAAGAGGTGTTGATGCACACTGCATACGGCAGTCGGCTGCTTTTGCCCACCCCGGAGACTAAATGCCTCGCACCTCCACTCAGCTGCTGGGACTTGGCTGGCTTTCAGATTTTAATTTTTAGAAGGACTTTGAAATTTTTCCAGCTCGCTCTGCTGTTTTTCACCGCTTGCTCAGTAAGGTACCTGGGCTGCTTTGTTCTCAGAAATGCATTGATAAATTAGCAGTCGCAAGCTATGGCAAACGCTGCTTTTTTACATTGTTTTGACCAGTCTCAGCTCCTGCTATAAGGCATGAGATGGACAGCAAAGGACAGCAATACCTCAAAGTACTACAGAAGTGTCCATCTAATTGCTCCTGCTACAGTTTAGGGGAGAGGATGTGGATAAAGTTAGCTGGGAAATAGCAAAGAGAAAGACAAGCCTTCAGCCACAGTGGTCAAAGTCCTAATGCTGATGGTGGAGCATCCAGGTCACATGTCAGCTTAGTCCTCAGCTGTTCAAGAGAGGTGATCTTGCTCAGAAATCTGCCTGCTGCAGGTTTCCAATAGGGTCCTATGACAATTTTTGATATTGAAACAATTTTTAGTGTGGGTGAAAGTTTCTTCAGACATTTTTTGAATACTTTGAATGTCTTTGACTATTTTCTTGATGTTTTCTAACTCTTTGGGGACAGGCCATCAGGGTGCATGTCTGTTGATATCTCACAGACATGACAGCAACCCATGGAGGAATATTGGAGCTATTAAGTGCTGCCTGGCTTGGGACAGAGAGCAGTGAAAAGAGCTGTATGCAGACCCACAACTCAGCCAGGTATAGTTTGGAATATAGCCCAGTAAAGAGATCTGTAGTTTTACAGGTATCTAAGGTAGCTCATTTAAGTCTTGGTCTGTAAGCCTTTGCTTCTTTGGGGTGCTGGCAGCACTTCATGACTAGATCCAAAGTTGTCTGGAGAATCAAGTTTTTAGCTCTTCCAATTAAAAAAGAAGTCTCACAGTAGTTTCCAAATATATTGGGTTGTGAAAGGCTGGGACACAGTCCAGGGTTTGCAGCACTAACCCGTAAGGCTCTGGCACCTGAGATCTCCAGGCAGGAAAGCAGAAATCTGCTCACAAACCTCTTGCTCGCACACCCGCCCAAAGCAGAACCATGAACTCATGCTGTTGCAGGGTCCCAACCTGTGCTGACACTGTCAGGCCTATAGCGACTTTTTATAACGCCACTAAACCAGCCTGTGACACGGTGGGTGGGATTCAGTTGCCTGAACAAAGGTGTCTCTCACCATTGGAGACGCCCTGAGGTGTCACCAGCTGCAGTTCTGATGGGTGGAGGTTACTCATGGCTCCAGTGTCGTATCTGCCAGTCCCTCGAGGATGACTTGGTTGTGCTACGAAGTATAAAATAACCCTAAACCTCCACGTTTGGAAGGTTGAATGCATCTGAAGGAGTTCAGGGGTCCATGGGGGTGGCAGGGACGGGGGTCGAGGTCCTTGGGGCCCGAGCTTGCCACTTGCTTTGATGTGGCTGTGTCAGTCACCTCCATTGTCATCTTCGTGTCTGAGGCTTCTCAGCCTTGCCACCCTGAGCCTCTCCAACTGTCACGCCGACCACTTGGGCTCCACTTCTGCACCTCCTGTTAATCCCATAGCATCCTTCTCTCCATCTCCAAAGCTGTTATTTGTGGTGCTGTTGCAGCACCTTTACACCACTCTGCTCTGCCCCTCTCTCCCCATCAGCCCTCAGATATCACCCCCTGTTTTGTTGCAGTTCAAGGCAGAATTCCTCGCTTTCAGCATGGGACCCATTGCCAGATCTGGCCTCAGTGCCTGTCCAGGGAGCTGGGGCTCTGCTGCATTTCTGGAGGAGAGTTGTTCATTGCACAGACCCATCCCTCATTTCAGGTGCTACATGACACCTCCAGTCACTACATTTGCTCAAGAAGCCCAAGGACTGAACAGATATAAAGAAGCATAATCTGAGGGTGATTTTGGTCCTTTTCAACATTGCTTTCGAACCTTTGTGTATCCATTTCCCCTCTGCACTGCTGTGAAACATTTTCCTTCAGATACCCCCCATTTCTTCAACGAAAGGAGAAATCCTTTTTCTTTAACCTCATGGCAACTCTCAGCCTCTAAAACATACCTGTGGACCTGTGTTTGCCTTCCCTTTAATAGGGAAGTAAACCATTTCTCTCTCCCCCTCCAGGTCCTGTAGCCCTTGCATTTGAACAAGACCTTGGGCTGGAGCAGGATGAGTCCCGCTGACCCAAGCTCAGCTCACAAATCGCTGGGCTCCTCCCAGCCCTCCCCCATCTTGTAACATCAAGGTCTTTCTTCTTTGTAGCAAGGTTAGGCTCTATATGTCTTAACCATATGCCCCAAGTGAGGAATTCATTAGCATTCATTATGCATTCATAAGAAACAAATGGGCAGAGGAGTGGGAGGTATTGCAATTCGTCTCAGCTGCTCCTTCACACCCAGCCTGGCGGGAGGGGTACCCGCCGAGCGTGGGCGCTGGGCCCCCGCCAGCCCCACCTGCCCCCGCCGCGCCGGCCCTCGCTCCGCCGCACGCCTGCGTGCGTGACCGACCCCCCTTGCACGCCCGCCCTTGCACGCGCTTCTCACGCCGGTGGGTGATTTACAAGTTCTCAGCTGACAAGCCCCGTCCGCCTGCGTGAGTTCCCCATCGGTTCATTTAACTCTACAACATAAGCTGATTACGGAGGGAAAGGGCTGAAGCATAAATCTGGCTTCTTTCTTTTTTTTCTCTCTTTTTTTCCCCCCCTTGGTGGTAACACCTCGCTTCCCTCCCCTGCTTCACTTCCCATTTGTTCCCCACACAGGGAAGCCAAAGCAGACGGCTACAGGCACTGCCGTCCCCCGGGTCCCGAGGCATCCCTGCACGGAGGGAAGAAAAGAAAATCTTGATGGTTTTAAACAGTAGCAAGCCATTTTCACAATTTCAGACACACAGGGAGTGAGCCAGCTCAATCCTTAACTGTAATTAGTATCTGGGTGAGAGTTTGGGTCAGAATAAAGTCAAACAAACACATTGTCACAGGGTAATGTCCTAGGGCATGGTGCACGGTGCAGGACAGCCCATCACGCAGCTTGCAGCTCTCATTGCGGCAAGAAGCCCTTGCTTCAAAGGCACCAATAGCAATAGAAGTTGTGGGTTATTTTTTATTTTATCCTTTCTTTTCACTCGGGAATGGGCAATGACAAAAAGGTTACAGCTACCTGTGAAAGCACATCTTGAAGACGCAGGTAATAGGCAGGAGAATGGTGAAATGAGCTCTGGCTCATGTCTAAGAAGCTCCAGGATTGGGTCCAGCATCTCACTGGCAGGTCTCCCTTTAATGTGATGGGGAACATCCACCCAACCCAGGAGAAAGTGTCTGAAGGGAGAGATGGCTTCCAAAAAGCTCCTAGAGAGAAACACAAGGTGCTCTGTCTCTGTCCAGGATTTGGGCACCCAGCTCGCTTGGGAAGAGCTTTTTGAACCTGAACCTGCCTGGGTTTCAGCTTGTCATTTCAGAGTAACGTGGACCCATTTCGGTCTCCTTTGACAAAGCCCAGCCCCTGGAGGAAGAAAACACTGCTAACGCTGCCACCTGCTACTCTGACTTTTTTTCAGTAAATCTACTGAGCAAATCTAGAAACCCAACCCAGGGAAAAATTTGTAAGTCTCATCTGATGTGTTCAGAGATAAATTCCTGGTGGTGTTGGCACCCGAGCATCACCTGGGACCCCTCCATGGTGAAAGACAGCTCTTGGCTAGAGCCATTTCTGCTCTTTGCCGTGCCGGTGTGAAGCCCGACTTGCCTCCTGGTGGAAGGTCTCATTACAGCAAGGACGGTTTCCAGCTCCAGGAGCTATCAGAAAAAGCAGGACATGAGCTGCAAACACCTTCAGATGAGCCTGACAGGGAGGCGGGTGACTTGGCATGGTGCTAAACCAGAGCCAAGAAGTCACTGCGTGGCCCAGCTCCACGCGCACCATCACAGCACTACGGGCTGCAGGAATGCGACGTCCACGGCACAGACACCGGCACGGGCATCTCCGAAGCCAGCAGACCCCAAAAGCAAAGCAAACAAAATGAAAGGACCCGTGGCCCTGGGAACTAGTGCACGTCTGCTACACTGGCGATGCTGTAGTTCTCCCCACAAGCTCTCCTTTGGACAATAGATTATAGAATATCTGTTACAACAGAAAAAAAAAAAAAAAGTACTTATGTGCTTTTATCTTGCTGAATGAGGGCAGTACCAAGCACACAGGTTCTGAGAAAGACTATGTTAATGCAGCTCAGTGCCCAGCTGAACTTACAGGTGCCTCATACAAGGGTTCACATGATGTTCAACCAGGCGAGAGGACTCTGAAGTATATTTTATTCTGTAATCAGAACAGAGGCTTTCCTTCCTGAATCACAGTGACACAGGCACAGCCGCACACCCATCCTCCTGTCCTCCTTGTTGGTGATTCCCCACTGTTTGCCAAATCACTCTTCCCCTAACCAGCACCTTTAAAATGCCTTAGACATCACTGCCACGTACATCACTGTCCTTCAAAGGTGGTAGATAGCTGTAAGCCAGAAACGAGTTAGAAATGCGCCTGTGATGAGCACTTGTGCTCCCCTTGCACACAGGCATTTTTAAAGCTAGGTGCTGCCAATGAGCAGAGATCCTTGGAGGGTTTCAGAAGTGCAGGCAATGAGTGGAAATTTCAAGCTATTGAAAATCCCAGCAGGTCTCTGTGCGACTCCCAGCTCCCGCCGGCGCACATCCGCCCATCCGCCGTTCGGATGAGCCTGCGCAGGCATCCAGAGCCACATTCGGCTGCTCCCTGCACGGATCACTTACACCGTGCGTACAACCTCCAGCACAACATCTCTGCCATAGCTGGAAACTCACGTTTCTTTTTTTCCCCGGCTCTGCTGTCAGAGCGGTATCTCTTCAGATCATAAACTAGAAGAAGCCATATCCCAGCCGCTCTCTTCTTGCAGTCAGGTCTTCTCTTGTTTGACTTTTTCTTTTTTTTTTTTTTTTTTTTGCATGAAGCAAACTTCATTTTTGACCTGGAGGGAACTTTAAAGGGCTGGTAACTGCTCATATCTATAAAACTCTAACCAGTACACAGCTCTGGCTGTCTACCTGATTCTCCATCCCTGAAAGGGCAGCAAGGCAGGGAACAAGCATTTCCTTTGCAATGAGCAGAGCCACTCACCAAACAAACACCGAATCAGAGCTGTGTGGCCCCCTCATTAGCACTCTAACATCAAGGACTTTCATGCAGCAAAATCAACTATTTTTTGTAGGATGTTTAACAAAAGAAGAGATACTAATGAGGTTAGTTAAAGGGTGGCCCTCTTTCATTAGCTCTGCTGGGCTAAGTCTGCCAGTGAGGAACTATCAAGAAGATTGCTTTTTTTAATTACTCTGTTAATTGATATAAAACAAAAAGGACGCAGATTAGTTGCATGCAATTAGCAAATTAATTCTTGGCAATTACAGACTTAATAATGGAGTACTTTTGCTTCTGTGTGTTGGATTCCGTGGCCTATATTCATTGCCTGTATGAGCTGAATTATTTATTTTTTATTTATTTTTAAAAAGGAACAAGAGTTAAATATAGACACGCACACTTTTATTTGGAATTCTCTCAACAACATGATGAGGAAGATAAAGTGCATTTTTCATCTTTGACACAGCAGTAGTATCTGTATTGCCCTGTTAACACCAAAGCCTAAGGTGATGGGTAACACCGCGCTGCCAGATAGATGCCTCCCTGCCTAATTCTGACTCTTGCGCTTATGACTTCAGTGAAACAAAAAGTTAGGTACAAGTTTCAGTTTCTTTCTGAATGGGGCCGGTGGGCAGGAATATTGGAAATCAGGTCCTTAGGGTCTAACCTCAATCTAGGACTCTTCCCAGGCTGCAGCACTCTGGCAGATCAAATAGGCTGAAAAATACCCCAATTCTCCTTGAAAAGTCACAGGTTTGGGGTGGTTGCTATTGAATGATTACAGCAGAATAATGATGATAGCAAATGCCCTTTGCGATACACAGCTACATCCTGGCAGTTGGATGCTCTTCTCTTTCCTGGACACTGCAGGAGGAGGAGGAGGGCTGGCAGACAGCGAGACGGTTGGTTGTACCTCTCTGTTGACCTTGGGCGGGCGGGATGTTGGGATGAAGAGATGATGGTATATCCCCACACAAGGAGTGAATCTGCACTGAGACTGAAATACCTCACTGTGTTAGACTCCAGACTGGGTGAATTTTATGTTATTTAGCATTCAGATTGGAGGTCATTAGAATGACCGCTCTGCAAAACCACCTGTTGGGTTACAGTATTTTGGAAAAGGAGGAGAAAGCAAAGCAGGTGGGAATACCTCCTCTGAAATCTGCCCCGTTGCAGAGGAGCTGGGCATTTCCATGAACCACAATGGCAACAAGCCAGTTATCCATGCCCACGAGACTCTCCTTGGGCCTCAGCTTTCCTCCCTCTCTCTCCCCTGTTTTATCTCCACCTGAGGCTTTTCCTTCCAAGTGCACTTGCAGAGAAGTCGATGGTCGTGTCCATTGCTTTGCTTGTATTTCTTTCCATTTTTCTTATTTTACCCAACACCGAGACAATGTGTCTTTGCAGGCTGATAACAGGCAAGCAGGGATCGGGGCAAGAAAGGGTCTTGCTGGTAAGAGACACACTCCCAGAAGCAGGGGTGGACACACATACGTGGAAATGCTTAATCCACAGAAGTTTAGAGGAGAAGGATTTTCTCTCTGACTTTAGTCTGCTGGGGATCATTGTTCTGGTCTGTATTTGGAGAGCACCTAGCATAGCAAAGGGCTATGGTGGGGGCCCCGGCTTCGTTTTTCAGTCAAATTAGGATTAGCATTAATAATTCCTTATTTGGACTGTAAAATGTCAGTGAGGCTGTCTGTGCAGCACAGGTTATAGGGAGGTGGCAAACAATGGAGTTCACATCCAGTATGGTTAATTTACAAACTGAAATAGTGGCTGTATGTTCCATGTTTCCCACTGACTCCCATCTTTACTGGGTGTATAATACAATGCAATTCTTCTGGTCAGCTGTCAAGTACTCAAAAATGTCCTCTCTGGCATTTGAGAGACCATATTCTGCCGGGTAATTGCTTTGATTCCATGTATTAAAACAGTGGAAAAAGTCACTGAAGAGGTTACTAGTGCATCTAATTCTTCCTGTACAAGTCCTTGTCTTGTAAATGAGGGGGGGAACGAAACCCTCTGCAGAGAAAAGGCATGCAGGTATGTGTGCAATGAGAAGTCATGGGGAATCTCTCATGGGAACAAACAGCCTTGCAAGGTTTCACTGCAAGAGCAAGAGGCTTTCTGCAGCCGTGCGTCTCCCTTCAGCTATTTCAGAGCTTCCCGGGTTGAAATCTGCTTCTAAATCCTTATGTGGAGAATACTTGTTTAATTTCAGTGTTACTTTTAAACTCATATTAACAGTGTTTTTTTCTTTAACACATTCCTTTTGTTGTTAGCTGCTGTCAGGAGCTTTTCACCAAGAATATATAATTTTCGCGCATATAAACCAGCCTGTTTCCATCTCATTTCTTCTAAATACCTTTTGACTACTTTTTAAACTTAAAAATATCGGACATGCCGTAAGCGACTCTCAGGCAAGAGAGATCATCCGATGCATGCAGCGTTTTGCTTCACATGAATTCTCCGTATTGACAGGGAGGAAGAAACCTGCAAAGGTAATAGATCAGACTCACTCTTAAAGGACTCTTAAACAAGAAAATAACCCAGCAGCCAGTAATTAAACAGTTTTCTTACAATTTTCCAAGTCCAGAGTTTATTTCCAAAGCCTCACTTCCAAGTACCAGATTCTCAAAAAGTTGTTTAGCAATGCATTGCTGATTAGTTCAAACTTAAAGCACTGGCACCATGAGCATTAACATACAAGATGGACATGGCTGATGTAACCGTGCCGGTGAGCACCATGACTTCTCAGGAAGCATTGGGCTTTTCCATATTTCTAAACAGATATAAAAATCAGAAAGCAAAAGCCTGAGGAGCCAGCTGTAAAATGAAGTCAGGGACTCCATACCCAAGTGCTAAATGTTTGCATGACTGCAGATCTCACATTTTCTCCACATTAATTGGAGCAGCTAAGAAGTTGGGCAGTAGGAATGGGCTGAAGCATCTACAGAGACCCGGTGGCTGGGAAGTGTCAGCACAAGTATGTGATTTCAGCCTGAGGGTCAGATCCTGCCCCATTCCCCACTCCAGCCACTCTCTCTGACCTGGAGCAGGTTGTGATCCTCATCATTTTGTTTTCCCCCTGACATAGGACCCCAAAGCAGAGGCTTTTAAAGCGCCCATAAAAATCCTCCACTGAAAATTCAGCCCCTGATCGAGGTGCAGGGAGAGCACAGGCAGGTCTGAGCTGTGTCCTGGCCCAAAATATTCATGTAGAAATTGTAACGGAGTGGGCAGGGGGTTTTGCATGGCGCTCCCCACGGCCAGGCACGGTGGTGGGGCTCTGCTCAGGCAGAGTCACCAGTGCCACCCAGCATGTCTGTCCTCCCTCCCCAGTCCTAACTGGAGCAGGGAGAGCCAGCTGAAATGTCTTTTTTCCCCTCCACAAGGAAATTCGGACTTTGGAGGCTGCTTGGTAGAGGTTTGTGAGGAAGCAGCCGTGCAGGAAGGCAGCTTGCTGCCTTGTGCTTTAATTTGGTGGTGTTTTCTCTTTCCTCCCCTCACTTGTCTTTAGTGCCCAGCAAAGCCCAGATATTGTTTAGGATATATTCCTTCCCATTTATCCAAGCTTTTCAAGGGGGATTATTCTATGTAACTGTCCTTTTTTCACTCACTATTCCTTTCCTGCAAAAACATGTGCCTTGCTTTAAATTCTCTCTTTTTTTTTTTTTTTAAATGAGACATCTTGTTTATTTTTTTCCCCTGTCTTTTCTCCCCGCTTAGTGCGGCTGCTTCTCCTGCTGGTGCTGCATTGCTGGTTGCCAGAGAAATGTTTTTCTTTCACTTTTATTGTAATTTATTGATTTTTTTTCCCCCTTATGGGCTCAGAACCTTTTGCTTCTACCAAATGAGGCACTAGGCATTAACAACATACTATATACAACTTATACTTAAATTAAAATAATGAGGGCATGCTCACGTCAAACACAGACAGTTAGAACATGAGAAGACCCGAGCCACAAAACAGAAGCCAGCAGCATTATCTATCTGACCTCTCCCTGTCTTCCCACACATCGAGGACGTTTTTTCTCACACTTCTGAGGGGTTTCTGCCTTCCTCTGCTCCCTGGCTCCATAGCCAGCAGTCCCACCTGCTCACTTCTCTGTGTGTAAACGGGCTGTGATTTGTTGGATTCAATCACTTCTTCCTCTCCAGACGCTCTGGGAAGGAAAGCCATGAGCATTGACTTTGAGGAGTTTGCACCATCTCCTCTGTTTCTGATGTAACTCCCTCCCAGCCAGTGCTCACAGTCCTTCGGGAGAACTTTAACTGTTATTTTCAGGGAACCTCTACAGAACCGGAGGAATTTCTTTCCTCTCCAGCCCTTGCTCAGTGTACCATGGTGCCATACCCCCGCTTTCCCTGACCGCTTTGGTTTGCACTCCCTTTTGTGAAGGGCAATCCCCATGCTTGCAGAGGTCTCCGTACAATGATCTAGGAGGGTATGATCTTCCTTATTACAATTATTTTGGTCCTGATTATCTGAGATGATGTTCTCCCCCAGATCCCATTGGCTTCACAGTTGCATGGGCTGAGATCTTACAAAATCTAGATTTTCTGGGGACTAACTTCTGCTAAATCTGTTCCCTAGTATCTCTTCTGAGCTGACTCTGAGCTTTGAGAGACCTCCGTTCACAGGAAACATGGCACGTAGACTGGCAGCTAACTTACTACAGCTATATGTTTGGTATTAATTTAAATGAGAAACGCAAAGCTTAGTCAAAGATTTCTATGGATGGTGTCACCTTTCTACCCAGCTGCCAACCTGCAGATCCCTTCTGCCACTCTCCCCTCTCCCCTCCAGTCTCTGGACACAACATCATCTATGTGTGCAGCAGGGTAGAAATTGCATCTGTTAGTGCCCAATAATGTTTAGCAAAACTCTTCCATAACTAGTTTTTGGCTTTTTAAGCTGAGAAAAAACACTTGTGGAACAGAGTGCTGCTCTGGGGCTGGGTCTCCTCAGCACTGTCATAGTAACAATTATTTATATGTTGTTTTTTCCAGATTTTTTTTTCACTGACTGCAGCAGGACTAAAAAACAAAATAAAAAACCAAGCCAACGTTTGAAGTATCAGCATCTTTTTTGCAGATTTTTTTTTTCACATACACAAACCTTCAGGGACAGAAAGATGCATTTGCCAGTTCATCAAGACATACATTAGTCTTCATAAATATAGGTTCAAGAAGTTGTGTCGGATCGTCCAATTTTTTCTTACACCTACCACCATATTTCATCAATAAATTTGCTATCTAGACAGTACACAAAACTAAAATTGGACTAGCAGCTGACAGCCTGGGGACTGAGCTAGGGACTGTCAGAGCTGGCAGTGTTTGCTAATTGACTTAAAAGAAAGACATCCTTTTTCTTAACCGGGAGAGTCTGACACATTTTCTGGGGTCAGGCAAAACGGGNTCAGGCAAAACGGGATCCTCCCCCCCCCCCCAAAATACTTACCAAAGAGTCTCTTTTTAAGCAGCAAGACAGGCTTGGATGCAGGTATCCAAAAGCTTGCATGGTTCAGACTGTGTTATTTCCTTTTTCACAGTCAATAGGCAATCGTACATGACAACATAACATTGGATCTCGCCTGCAGCGCAGTATAGCCTTTTTCTTTAATGTGCCAGCACTGAGAAAGAAACTTCCACAAGTTGTGCAAATCACTGCTGGTCAAACGAAAACTTCGCTGTAGCATGAAATGTGAAGTGGCACCTTAGATACAACTAATGGAGCTATCATGGTCCTAAACGTAACTCTCAAGGAACCTTAAAGGGATTCGTTTCCTCACATTCAGCCTCCCTGTCTTGCAGGGACATTTTTCATCGCTTGTCCCTTAGTCCCCATTTGGACTCGTTGTTAATCATCAGGCGCTGGGACTTCCAGGCATGTAAGAGCGTGCTTGGAGAAAGCTTGGACAATGCATCATTTCAGGTGAGGATAATTCTGAGCTCATTATGACCTTGAATATACTGCAGATAAAAATACCGTGCAGGAGGGTTTGGGGATCTGTTCTTGGAAGAGGAGTTCAGCTCAGGCAAGATATCGGGAGTGCTGAAGCAGGCACCGCAGGCTTGCAAGATCTAGGTGAGGACAATGGAGGTGTAAACCCAGCACAGGTCAGCCTCTGCCTCGGAACCTGGTGCAGAGCTCACCCTCAAACTTGGCTTGGCCTCCCAGTGCCCAGCTCTGCAGGCTGCCTCTGCCAGGCTGGTGTCCAGCCGCAGTCCCAAGGTCCAAACTGGTCCAACAACGGTGGGTGCGGCTTGGCTAGCTCACAGCCCATCTTTAATATGCCAGAAGCCCCTTCGTAAAGAGAAGAACCTGATTGTGGAAATGGAAACGGAAACATCATTACATTTTCAGAGTAATGAGCTAGGCCCCCACCCTGTAGCTAATTAAAACTGTGGAAGTCTTATTTCAGCAGAGTAATCAACCTAAATCTTAGCTACATGCATAGCAAATATTTTTTTTCAGTGTGTGTGGCATTCCTTTTATGTTAGCAAGTGAGCAGGGGAGGAGACAGTGTGTTTTGCTCCACGGCAGGAGAAGCTGTTTTGAGCTTATCCCTTGCCTGTGCAGGTGGTGCAGTTCCTATAGGGGCAAACAGAGTCCTTCTGCTCTCATTTAGGTATAGTCACCAAACATGGAGATATTTCTGTGCTTCGGGGTTTCAACCTGATCTAGGATGAGCAGATACTTTAAAAATCAAAAAGATGGAAAAATAGGTAATTCATCTTTCTTGAGCTTCAAAACTGGGCTGGTTCAAATTTTACGTACGTTGTTTCTTACCTCATCTGTGTTGCCTGTTCTCCCCAGCTGAGCCACATTAATGCAGAGATTGAGATCCCCTTCCCAGTATTTCTGAATGGATGGAGGAATCCTCCTGAGGCACATGTGAGGTGAAGACGTGTAAGAAAAACCTCAATTTAGTATTCTAATAAGAATTAGGCATCCAGATTTCTTAGACAGCTTTGCAATATCAGATGTGAAGCACAAAGGGATCTTCTCCCTAGCTCAGGGGCATGACACACTCTGTGGACCAGGCACAGAAGAACTGCTCCAGTCTTCCCCACTCTCAGCGAATTATGGTTTTCTTTCTCAAAGGCTCTTAATTTTATTTATGTCATGAAACATGGAGTTGTGGAAAAAATCCTGATCCTTTAAAAAGCTGCAGGACTAGCAGGCGGGCAGATGCTGTGTGTGCTGATAGGGAAAAGATAGAGACCTTTTTCTGCTAGCTTTTTTGGAAAAAAAAAGACATGTTCAAAACACTAAGCACACAAATGTGTGCACACACAAACCCTCCAGCCTCTGCACATGTATTCACCAGGGGTTCAAATTAAACTCCAAATCGTGCAACTGTGATCTGTACAGATTAGAAGTGGGCTTAGATTGCAATTAAGTCAAGGGAAATCAAGAGCTTAGATAACGATTGTAATTTTTTCCTATTTGGAAGAACCAATTGAAAAACAAAAAAAAGAAAAATAAGATTAAAATACACTATATCCGTGCATATGCACTAATACATTGTCATTAAACAGTTCCATCCTTATTGTACAAATGGACATACAATGAAATATTTGTAATTAGCAACACAGTGTATTAAAGCTACACTATCTTAACTTGGTGCTGTTTAACAATCAAATGCAGTTTGGGATTTTGCACCCGAACACTTTTTAATCACTGGAGCACTTCATTTTTAGTAAATCCAACCCTAATTTTTGTTATCACCTGCTGGGCTTTACTTGAAAAAAAGTTTAATTTTGTTGAGATCCCCTCAAAATCATCTCTGTTAATGCCTTCCAGCCTTCTGCAGTCTGTCTGCCCGTTTCGTACAAAACATACAAGCAAGCAGTAATCAGCAACAATACCTGAGTCTTGCATTAAATGTCAGTTTTGTGCTTTGAGATTTTTCATGTGCTTTTGAAAAGTGCGTAGCAGGGTGCAGCCCACATAAAAAGAGGGACACAGCAGAAAAATACTGTTCATTATCGGGGAGAAGTAAGTAAATGATAAGAGATGATTTAGAGATCCTGAATGTAAAATGCATGATCCAAATGTTCAGAAATGGACTGCTCCTAGACTATTAGGAGTTGAAGGTCATGCCACATGTCATTGGAAAGGTAATTTTCTCTAGATTTTGAAATAGGATCTCAGATTTGACCTATGCCCTCCATGTCAAGAACATCTGGGCATCCTTAATACATCTATTCCTTTTCCTTTTTTTCCTTTTTCCTTTGTTCCCAGTGCTAGAGGACAGACTCTGGGTTTGAAGAAAGAGAAAAAGAACTCCTGAATTTCAGTCTTAGTATCACCATGGACTTGTCTGTGACCCTGGACAAGTCATTTAATGCCTCGTAGTCCCCCCTTGTCAGTAAGATTTGTTTGGTATAAAAATGCCTAGATAGCTTATGTCTAGGTCTCAGTACTTGATTAATTAATATTCGTAAGTTTTTTCATGATCCTCACATGCATTCAGAAGTGCTTCCATTGGTTTAACAGGTCTGGGAATGAATCTTGTTTCCCATAAATAAAACAACTTTTTTTGTATCAGTAGGAATTGAAGTGTGATCCCACAGGGGGCAAAATAGTATGAATAATTTGAAATACTTTTCTCTGATACTTTTCACTACCTTTGGAAACGGAATTAAAATGCCCTTCTCTTCAAACTTCTTCTCTTGTTGAGCTCAGCTAGAAATACAGATGTTTAGTGCATCTGGAAGCCAGGCCATCATTTTCTGAAGCCAAGCATTCAAAAATATAGTTCTCCTTGAAAAATGTAGGTGTCTATGTGCTTCATTTTCCCTCATCCTTAGACTGGGAAAAGTGAGATTTATCTATACAGACTAAAGGGAGAAAGGAGGAAGAGAAAGCACAAAAGCTTCCAGACAGTTCACGCAGACACCTTTCCCTTATATTTTGAGACACCCTCTCCATGTAAGTCACAATTTCTGCTTCTGTGCAAAAACCCAACTCCTCAGCATACTTGAGTTCCTGATTTCCAATGAAATCTTCAAAACGAGAGGCCAAAGTTGCTCCAAGGCTTGACTTAAAATCCTTTACCTTCAAAAAAAGCTCTGTTCACACCATTAGTGATGCTGCGGTGGAAAGAGGGCAAACATCCATAAAATAAATGTTTTCCCAAGAGTAACAGCAGCGTTTCAAGAGGGGGAGCTCACTCTGCTGGTGTCGGGCGTTTGCACTGTGACTGCTGAATGAAATCAGGGGAGCTCTGCACTGCTGATCAGACCTCAAATGATCACTGCTTCATTTCTGCCTTAGCATCAGCCTTGTCAGGGTCCTGTCTGAACCAGCACGAGCCTGGAGAAGTGCTGAAGCAGAGCCTCTGCTCCTCCGGGGATGCTCTTCCCCACAGCCCGCAGCCCCGTGGCAGTCACTGGGCTCCTCTCCTCGCCTGCTGCCCCTTCAATTCTTGTTTCTGTTTATCTTCTCCTTATGAATGGAGCTGAGCTAATCAGCTAGATGGCCAGGATGCGTGTCGGAAAACACATAAAAGGATTTAAATCCCTTTCCCTTCTTCAGGAAAGCTTTTCCCTGCAGTAGGAAAGGGGTTGGTGCTTCTGATGGTCCCTGTGGTGCGAGAGAGCAGGGGGATCGGTCGTGGTTCTCAGGAGCAGAGCAGCTATTTGCAAACCTGGACCTGGGGTTCACGTCAAATTCCCGGCTAAACATCCTGTCTAAGGTGAACTTAAAAACAAAGCCATCTTGCAAATGGTTCCCCCAGCAGGTTGAGACATGCTGTTAAGGATAATGTTAACTCCCTGCAGTCTCAGAGAGACAGGGAGAAAGCAGCTTATTTCCATATCTTAATTAAAATTTCCATTAATCCCATCTGAGGCCTCATAACTTCAAAAACTTGGACAAAAAAAAGCCCAACACTTATTTCTGATAAATATTTTAGACTAATTGTTCTGAGGTAGCAGACATCTCTTGCTGGTGAATATCAACTAGCCGTGGGTCTTGCATACTATTTAAAGGCGAACCGCAAGGGTTTTGTTTGTTTGGCCTCTGAATATTACTGAACATCTTAAATGCCAAAGATAGGAGACACACAGAGCAAATGCACTGGGCCGAGCTGTAGCTCACGTAGGATTGCTGTGATTGCACAGAAACGCGGTTCTGCAGTTTGGAGGCTGCTTTGGTGTCTTGCAGGCACCTTCCTGCAGGCTCCGAGCCCTGGTGCTTCCCGGACTGGGGGAGCTGCCGGGCGAAGGAGCTGCTAGCTCAGGACAACATCTCTTAATGATGCTCTGGGCTATGTCTTTATTCTCTAAGGCAGGAGGGTGTTTGTGTAAAAAGTGGATGAGAATCAGGGACTTGAAAACAAAACAGAGTTTCCTCAGTCAAACTATGAGCCTAGAGGAACTGCTTTTTGAAGGGAGACGTGGGATCTGTGATGTGCATGGAGATGCTGTTGCTTATGTCAGTGAAGGAGTTGAGCATTCGGGATGGAACCTGGCATTGCCTTCCTCTTCTGCCCCATCGCACAGGCCAAGAGCTCCTGGTTTTCCTTACATGCAAAACCTTCACTTGGGATGGAAAAACCACCGCTCCCTTGGACATTTTTAGGAACCCAGGTGAGATCAAGACTTTTCCCTCTGTGGAGGGAGACAGGGTTTCTCCTCCTTTAAGCCAAGATCACAAGCAATACTTAAACACCCTCTGCCTTAATTCCACCAGTCTTTCCATCTTCCCGTAACTGCTGCAGCTTTTCCAGCAGTCACCCCAAACCTTCCTAAAGAAACAGAACAAAAAGCACAATTAATGGCAGCTTCAGTCACCTGCCTGGCCACAGGAGATGGCTGAGAAATAGCAGCAAGATTTAGAATAGTTAAAAGAAAAAACACGATAAAGGATTTTTCCTTTGCCGTTTAAAATCATGCTTCTGCCCTGTTCCTGGGCTGACTGTTTTTAAAGTGTAGCATTATTGGTGCTTTTCATCAAAGTGAAATCTAACATTTTGAATATTTTTTAATTATCATTCAGTGCATCCAGGCAAAGAATTGAAAACATTGGTTGGGGATTGCCTGACAGCAGGACTCTGCAGCCACTGCACTTCAGCCGGGTCTATAATTAGAGCCTAATGGGGCAAAGGACCCCTCTGCCCACCTCCAAGAGTGCAGCCTGTATGTGCTTAAGGGCTGCTTCTCCTGAGACCCGAGCCTGCAGCTGGACTGTCACCTTCAAGCATGGCTCTGGGATCTTCAAGGATGGGTGCTGTTCTGTTCACCTCTTTGCCGGGGGGTGAGAACAGAAACAACACCTTGTCCCCTGCCACAAATTAGAGTTGTGCATCTTAATTATCTAAAAATTCTGCTTTAACAAAGAGAATCCAAGAATAATTGTTGGTTTACATATCAGCAATATTTTCCATCCAGATCATGACTGTAACTACGCCTGGTCTTGCAGGCCTGGAGTCGTAGCAGTGCCACAAAGGAGAGTCTTTTTGCAAGGCTTTGTTGTTACCCACTCAAATTCCTCAAGAGGCAACTGGAAAGCTGCAAGTGAGGAGGAGACCCAGGCTCACTGTTCCTCCACCTCTGCCTCTGCAGGCACCGTGGCAAATTGTCACTTCTGTGACAACCAGAGGAGCCTTCCTAATGCATTCACAGAAAGGCATCCAATCCACTCTGGTAATGCAAAGAATTTTTAGTGCTAAAGCACTGGCTTTGACGAGGTGGAGAGAAGCAGACGAGGGGAGCAGAGCGCTTGGAGGCAGAGCCAGCAAGGAGCCTGGGGGACAAGAGTCTCGAACATCCCTTTTGCACAGTGCTAAGACAACCAGAGCCCAAAGCCCATCTCTCACGTCCCCACTTCCCCCTCTGCTTACTTTACTTGCAGCCCAAAAGCAGGACACTGGTTTGGGATAAGAAAATATTGATTTAGGCTTTGTGGAGTGCAGATAGGTTAGGGGATTGCACAAAAGTGGGAATCAGTTGTATTGGGTTTGGGCTCTTTCCCATATACAACTCAGCCTTGTAGACAGCTTAACAAATGAATGTAATGATCTTCCACTTAATTTTAAACACTATTAATTTAATCTGTGGAAAGAAGCATTTATTACTGTTTGCATGTAGTAGTAAGCAAAATGTGTTCAGGTTTCTCTTGGGCACCAGAGTGTGCATGGAGGTGCACAGAGAGGGCTTTCCATCCAAGGTGCTGTGTTGCACAGGATTAAACATGTTTAATGGCTTTTCAGGCACGTAGGTGAGAAATGAACCAGGTAACCAAGCTGAAGTTGAAAGCTGCAGTGGGAGGGATGGGTGGAAGACAGCACAGGTCATTCAGATCTTCTGCTGAGGTAAGACTGGGAATTTGTGTGTGACCTCCTGTATGGCATGGCTGTCGGTGTATGGAAATGTGAAAGGGAAGAGCTCCTCTCTGGCTTTGCACTTATCATGTAAGTGGCAGCCAAGGAGAAGAGCAGCCATAATTAAACTGTGATGTTGAGCCTTGGTGCCCCGGAGGTAACATCCTCAAAATGAACTGAACATTGAGAACGGCAAACTGCAAGGGACGCAGTGACAGATTCTCTGTGGCCGTAGATCACCTCTGAGTGACAGAAAATTGGACGCAGATCATGATGAAGGCAGGAGAGAGCACTGGGGAGTGGGGAGGAAGGGGAGAAACCAACCATTCCTAAAATGAGCCTAAAATCTGCCTGGTTGCTAGGGAAGTAGGACTCCTGGTAAGTAATTTCAATTTGTACCTATATTTATACCAGTATGAAGATACGTTTTATAATCTGTGTAATAAAGAACCTCATCAGCAACTTCTCAAAGAAACTTGTTATTACGGAGAATGACACTCTAATTGCCTCCAGACATTTAGCTTGTCTAGTGAGTGAAGTAACCTGATAAGCTATTGAGCTATTAAGTGATGTAGAATCAATTAATGTAGTTAGATAAGAAAGTAATAACCTACCTAGGTAAACGAAGTAGTATGTGTCAAACTAGTCGCTGTTAATTCAGGTCCAGAAAAGCATAGTAGACCTGTATAATTCCCAGTAACCTTCATAAAGTTGAGGATGTTATATTTTGACCAAAGGAAACTAATTTTCCAAAGATCATTTATGAAAAAAAATAAATAAGAATACAGAATTCATTACCAGGCTCATTTTTCCAAGAATATTCTCCATACCTTTAGGACATAAACAACTGAATAACAGTGCTGCAGAGATGGTTAAATTGCAGGCACTGACTTGCTGAGTCTTGGAAAAAGAGACATGAGGAAAACACACCTTGAATTTCCACACCTGCATGGGAGTGCACACAGGACTCAGATAACCGGGTGTGCGATTGCCTGTGTCAACTCTTGCACGTGCATGCTTGCACTCCCAGCAGTGGAGAACAGCGTACCCACAACCATTAACGTCTCAATATCCTTTTAGCTTAACAGCTGCATAGGCTTGCATGGCATGGTGAAGTTGGGCTGTTAGCTAGTACAGCTGACGTACAGACAAAGTGACAGATGGGGAAGGGTCACGGTGCCTTGTGTAGATACAAGCAAGAAACATGCGAGGACTGAGTTCTAGTTCCAGTTAATTTTGTCCCTGTCTGATCTAGCTTCGGGTGTGATTATCTGGAGTGCGTTAGAGCAGAGGAAAGGAGAATGGGTGAGAAATTATCATCCTGTCTGTCTCGTTGCTGCTGCAGGTTTCCTATCCTGATATATTGTCTCTCTAGTTGGGGAGTGCAGAGGGAGGTTAATGAATCTTAAAACATTTGTAAGTGGCACAGTGTAGCTCCAAGCAAGCCAGGGTATGTGGCAAAGCAAGCACGGTCCCCAGGTCTGCATCGCTGTGCTAATGTGGTGCTCAACAGGAGCTAATTAGCCCTACCTGGGAGCGCACGGCACCTTGGGGACACTGCAGTGCTACCGACTCCGGGGCTGGCTGCGCTGCCTCCAGCCCCGCTGCCTCCACATCTCCGTTTTGGGGGCTTTCCTTCCATCTCCTCAAGTTTTCAGAAAGAGATGCTTTCAGCTATAATATTACAATCTGATTTAGGTTTTGCTCTAAGGGTTTCTTCTCATCCATGTCTCCAGCCCGTCTAGTTATGTGCAGTATTATATATACGTATACCCTGCTGCGGTACTTGGAGACCCCTGGAGTGTATGGGCCAGGGTTTAAGACTGAGCCCAGGAACATTTTGAGACTTTCTCCCAAGATCAGGTCCTTCATGGAAAGAGTGTTGTTATGCACCTGTCTTGTTTGTACAGACTCTTTGCTCCGCTGAAGGACTCAAGGCAGTGTGTCAGAGGTGGGGGAACACATCCAGGTCCTGATGGGACAGTTGGCATTAGTAGAACCTGCTGTGGTTATGTACCAAACTTGCTTAAAAGCTCTTCAAAAATCCTTGGAATGGCTGTTTACAACTTTGGAAACTCACAGTCCTTTGGAAATCTGAGCCTAAAACCATGGGGGAAATGGCAAACTCTTGCTGGAAGCTTTATTGTGTTTTGGATGATCTTATGGCAGAAAAATACTCGGGGAAAAAATAATATTAACGTCCCAAAAATGTCTTCCTTCCGGCCCATTACCTGAGGTGTAACCACATGGTAAACTTGATATTTCTTCTGTAAAGGACCACAGCAGTTCCCTATGACCACAGGGCAGCAGTAAAAGACCGATCGGCTGTATTAAATGCAGAAAAATAAAAATATCAACAGTGAATGTTTTAGTGCTTCAGCTCTAGCATTTAGATGCAGTACAGAATTTTGTTTCTGATCTTCTTTAAACAAGAACAACTGAGAGCCATCTGAACTGATTTGCTTAATGTGCTGTTCAGCATTCACGGCGTAAATTGAATTGTTAGCCTCTCTGTCTTTGCATTCGAATGTTTTGATTCTAATATTACCAGCAGAGCAACCTTCCCTAACTGAATTGTTCTCACAAGTAATGTTGATGCTTTGCACTCCCACTCAATTGATGTCATTGTGGCTACTGACAAGAAGGTGCCTGTTAGAGCGAACAGGTTGAGACTGGATAAAAGGAGAGGGAGTGATAAATCAGAAATATCTCATTTTTCATCCATGTTCTTTATTTCAGAAAATTCTTTTCGCCAGTTTCCAATTGCTCGCTTCCTGCACTTCTGGCAGAGATGGGCTTCCAGTTGCTTTACACAACTTTTGTGCTACCCCTCCTTGAAGCCGTACAGGAACTAAACCTGTTAGATCACTGAGCTTTGTGCTACCACAGCTAAAGCTGGTGAGGACCTAGCTTGGATGTGTCTGCACCTTTGCATACAGTGTAGAAATGTCCATCATGTACAGCTGAGCATCAGCCTCATGACGCTCGTGTGTCCGCACACTCTTTGTGCGCGGTGCTAGAAGAGGACCCAGCTTGCTCCATGCCTGCTGGCGCAGGTTGTCTGCACTGCTGGAAGCCAGCATCTTCTGGGGTGGGTGAGCTTCACCCATGTCATCTCTGGGCCCATATGGAGCCACTGTTGCTCTGACATACATACATACATATATATATAAAAATATAGTATTACTGGTTTTCAGTACATTGGACCTGAAATAACAGAGGAACATGCAGCAGCTTGACAGCCGTGGGCTTCTGGAGAGTAGTTAAAGGCAGGAGTTTTTCAGGGAGTCTGAGGCTGCAAGAACTTGTGGGGCTGGTGTTTTAGTGCTGCTGTGGGGAGGGGGATTTCAAAGTGTGTCTCTGGTGCAGACATTAGCAAACAGCTGGTCCTTGGGTCTCTGTGAGCTGGATCTTGGTAGCAAACCAGCATGGGTGCAGGAGAGACCATCCAGGACCTTGGTGTGGAGAAGAGGGTAGTCAAAGTCACAGTACAACCATACCCATCAACAGCTGAGAAGCGAAAGGAAGGGATTTGCAAAAGCTGTAGAAAACAGCATGGAAGACTGAGTATAGGATTTTGGATATAACGGAAGTCCATTTGTCACTAGTAGATCTCAGCAAGGTTTCAGAGATCTATTACCAGAGAAAGGGAAAGGCAAAGGCAAGACTCCGCTCTGGGTTCTTTCGTACGTGAGTAACTGTTGTGACCTACGTGGTTTTCAGTCCTTTCCAGAGTTTGATGTTTCATACGCAGACAGTTGCCAGGGAAATTTTGCTTACACTGCAAGTTTCCATTTGCTGCTACACTTCAGACAGATGAGTGCAAACTGTTCTTTCTGCAACTCGAGAGATAATTTTGCAGTCAGTGTGAACACTGCGAACCTTCTATTTTTTTTTTCTCTAATAACGGTTTGGCAAATCAAAGTGTCTGTTCAGTGAGTCAGTAAAAATGCCAAGGAACCATGCAAAAAAATACACAGGCATAGAGATAGACTCTGAGCAGGCTGTGTCTCAGATGAGATAGTAATTAAGGGTATTGACCATTTTTTATTTTATCTTGTCTGCATTGAAACAGAAGTGTCAAAGATGACTATACATGGAAGAAACTAACATGCACACACATTTTCTAAGTACTTTTATTTACACAAATTCCTTTGCCATATTTTCCAACATGGTAAGACAATGGGCATCAAGATGAATTGAGAAATCTAGCCACTACTGAGAGGAGGTCAAATGGGAAAAGAAATGAGAAAGAGAATATTTGTGCTTTGTAGGGTAGAAGTTAGGGAGACATTATTGCATTTCTTACCTTTCAAATAAGTTCCATTTTAAGCCAACAACCCTGATGATGGGACAGCAAGTTGGAGGTAAGGATTTTCCCAGTGAATGATTTTTAATTAGTTTTAAAAACTGGCAGATTTTGAGACATTCACCCAGATTGGTATATCCGCAGTAAATAATAGCAATAAACTCTCCCCGTCTACTTATGTAGCATGTATACAAGCACATGCAAGCCCAGGTTAGCAAAACCACACTTTTGTTCTCTTTGTTCCATTTGTTCACTATGCAGTAATGAAAAATGACAGCCATATTTATTGTAACATTCCTGCAGGAATGCAGAGATAATTACCTGCCCTTAGCATGACAGAGGAGAAGGAGCATGAGCTCTGTTCTTCCAGCTCCCTGGAATCCAACCGACGCGTTGGTGTGAAACACGGAGTGGAGGACGTCGGGAGCAGAGGAGATCTGCTGCCTTGTGAGGTTGTTTTTAGGGTTCAGGTTTTTTGTCTTTTGCAAAATAACACCTGAGAAGAGCTCAAACACCTCTGTTAAAAGGGGACTGCTTTGAATTCCACCTATGTCCTAGACCATTTCTACAGAAAAGGCCTCTGCATGTTCATTTGAAATAGGTTTGACTTTATCGATATTGCTGTTTTCATGTGTACTCTTGCAGGGTCTGCCCAGACAGATCTGACTTCAGCCCTGGCCATTTTAGCAGTGAGTGAGTCATTCTGCTTTCCGTTAAAGAAAACCCAAACTTCATCCTATGTGCTATTAAAAGGGGTTGCGGTGTTTCTGAAAAGTTCTAGATTAATAGGCATTGGAACAGAAAACCTGTAATGTAACCAAAAAAAAATAAAATCATTTTGGTGCTGTAAGAGAATGCGTGACCCGGTTCATGTTCACCCTCCTGGTGTGTGTGGTGGTGGTGAGCTCAATCATAATGCTATAGCCTGTGCATAGGAAGGAAGCAGGAACCGAGTGTGCTTCCCTTCCCACCGTGTGGTGGGAGCCCCACTGTCAGGAGAGCTCCTGCTTCCCTCTCTGCCTCTGCTTGCTTGGAGAAACACCCCTGGATGGGCATTTCCCCATATCTAAGATCCAGTGCAGAAAACCGGGGGAGCTCTGTTGCATTTACTCTTTTGTTCAGCGAGGACTACCTATCCCAGTGAGGTCCATTCGGGTAACTAGGTGCCTCCCTGTGGGTTTTTATTATTATTTTCTAATAGGTGTTCCTGTTTAATGGGAATTTAAAAACAAGACCTATTTAGCCTTTAGTAAGAAAAATCTTTTCATATCTTAATATTTTTGTCCTCTGCATTTATTTCCTCACTAACTGGGATATTTCAGGCTGATTGTTTTTTAAGGTATTAAAAATATAATCCATAGGATATATTAAAATATAATTAAAAGTGTTATCGTATTTTCAGCAGCGTGTTATGCCTAGGGAGATTTTACAAGTGCAAACACATTTTTGCATCACCCGCACTAGTGAGGGAGACCAACTGACCATTGCTAAGCCCTTTTACTGATAGGAAAATGGAAACAAAAAAAGAGGAGAAGGATTTTTGATGTTTCCAGGTGTTTCACCTTCACACCATTTTCTTTCTGATCCAGGACGTCTCCCAGTGGTACAACAGAAGGAGATAAGAATTAAGTTCATAGCCTGGATGGCCACTTTTGTCAGGTCGTGATAAAGAAGTTCTGGCATGGCAGCATGATGGGGATGCGGGTGGCCCAGGGAAGCAGAGTAGTAGCTGTTTCACATGACCTAATCCCCTGCCTGTGGGAGAACAGTGTAGCCTGTCTGTGGCAGTTTTGGGGGAGGGGTTGTGGAGCTGGGAAGTGGTTGCAATGCAGCCCTGCGAGTGGGAATGCATGGATTAGTGGGGCAGTGCATTCAAGGGAGTCCTTCTGGAGACCTTTCTGTACTCAGAAGGACCTCTTCACCCTTCCTATGGGACCCAACACTTCATCTTCCCAAACTGGGGTGGGCAGTTACTGGAGAAGCCCTGATCTTGGGTGTATGTTGTGATTGTGCCCTCATGGCCAGCTGTAGGCTGGATCCCTTTGCAGGGCACGGTGGGTTGCAGGGCATGTAGCATAAACCAGGCAAAATGGGCATGAAATCTGTGATTTGCAGCTGAATTCCCCAATTCCCCTGCCCACCCCTCCTCGCCATCTCTTGGCTCTCAGCACCATCTTCCAACCCTTGGGTGAGACAGAGCGCTTTGCAGAAGGCTGATGATATTCATGACTGCATAGCGTCGAGCTGGCATGCTGGTGACATCTGGCTACTCACGGGAGGTAGTCATTCACTGTTGAGAGTGGCCATCAGTAAATTTTCTTCATGGGGAGGAAATGGGAGGAATCACAAGTGGGTCTTGAGCTGGAGGCATCTCAATGCAAACAAGATTGAGCAGCTAGTAGGGCTTTTTTGGTGGAGGGCCCTTAATCTCTCATCTTCCCTAGCCTGCACCCAGAAGGGGTTGCACTGGGAGTGCTGCAACCCTATTTATTCCTTAGTTGCCTACAGAGAGATTAAGGGTTCATAAATGGAGGGTTTGTTGGCTGAAGGATGAATTGTGGGGTGGCATCACTCGTGTGGGCAAAAAAGTTAAACCATTGTGGGAAAGTCTGCTCACAAGAGAGTTAGCAACAGGAAAGTAATTGAAAATAAATATAATCAAAGTGCCCAAGTGTTTTAGGAACTTGATTGTCTTTATTCCTCCTCTCCTCTTTTTCTCTGTACCCCCCAGGAACTACTTACGTTCCTACAGTTCATATTTTCAACAGTCTTTAAATAAGTGTTTAATGGGATTTATAAAAACACCTGAGCAGGTAAGATGATAGGTTATAATTCCCACTGATTTCACTGACCTCTCTGTAGATGGGAGACAGGCTCCTATATTGTACAGGCTTATTTGAAAATATTATTCAGAGTATGCTGTAAAATGTTAGTTGTATTAGATTTGTGGTTTAAGTTCTGGAAGATGCCATCAGAGTTGGACGGATGCACAGAAATATAAATAAACATAAAGGTGTCTCGGTGCCTGCCTGTGCGTGTGTGTGTATAGTCTTTATTGGTGACTGAAAACCCACTGCCTGCTCTTTGGTTTTCCATTTTAGCTGGCCTATTATCAGAGATTTCTGGAGTGTGAGTTTCATAAGTAGAGGTTATCATACATTGCAGGCCATCTCTCCTGCTGGGGAGCAAAATGAAGGTTTGATAATGAGATTGCCCAAAGGCAGATAAGAGCTCTAGCTTGCTGAACAGTCCCTCAAGGTTTCCTGTGATGGCAAAAAGGAGGGAATGCAATTTATTATCCTTCTCTCCTTGTACCTTCCCATTGTTTGAGAAGTCAAAGCAACAAACTACCCGCGTTCAAAATAAATAAATTAATAACCAGAGCAGGAGACCTGATGTGTTGTTGTTTGCTCTGAAGAAGAAGGTCTGTGATTTGCTCTAACGCCACGAAGAAGTCTCTGAACTCCAAATCCTGAAATTCCATTTAAAGGACAGGCTCTCTCCCCCTCTCCTCCCTGCCAGAAGGGATATTCTAAAACTGAGTCAATCTTGACAGAGCACAGAGGATGGCTCTGTAACCACTGCTGATAACCTCCCCATCTCCAATTCTGTTTGCTCTTCTTTCATGCTAAATGCTACAAAGTGCATTACAGTAAAGCAAAAGGTCAGATTTAAGCCTTAAAACACGGAAGATTCAGAGCTGAAGTTGCCACATCATTAAGTCACAGCATCTTCATGCTTATGTTTTCTAGCACATATGGTATATAAAATCACCTAGTGTTTCACAACCCTCTTAAATAATTAGGCACAACAGGGTTTGCTGGGTGACCACCTGGATAAAGTCAAAACAGTGGCATCTGCATCAACCAGATGGGAGTCTGCTCTTCACTGCCGTCAGGAAATGGACAGCCAACTTCCACTCGAGTGAACCAAAAGCTGCCTTCTTCCAGATAAGAAAGGGAAAGGGCAGTTTAGGAGAGAGCGATAAATGTGTCTTCCTTCAATTTTCAGGTTACCGAGTCTCTACTGAAACCAAGAGGAAGAGATCCCATTCCCCAGCCTGGGAAGCAGCAGGGAAGAGGCAGAGTAAATTTGTACGTAATCAGCAAACCCTGGCAATGGTATTCTGAAGGCAGGTTGAACAAAGGCTTGTATTTTTATTTGTTTCTGTCATTTAAAAGAAAAAAAGTGGGGGAGGGAGAATATTTGCAATTTAGTGTGAGGCTCCATTAGATCAAATCAGTGCCAATGATAGTCACTTATTTCCTCCATTTCATAATGATTTACTCTATAAATTAGTGTCCGCCTATTTAAACACACTCAGTGATTCAGCTCTGGGTACCATGGCAATATGTGACAGGGAATAGGGCTGAACCCACCAGTCATATGGCTCTCCGTGCTGTCGTTATGCTATATGTGCACCGGTAATGGGGGGCTATGTGAGAACGTAGACAGATATTATGCAAACATATACTGACTTAAGTATCAATCTGTCACTGGTGTAACTCATTGTAATGGCTCCACCAAAGTCATTACAGAGTAATATGCATTACAGCATGTTAAACATCTATCATGGGTGGAGGTTCAGAGAAGCCATGAGGACGCTATAAGAAGCTACCAACATCCAGATCTGGAAGATACTCAGATGTAACATTTTCACTTCAGCAAATCCCTAGCAGAGCATTACTTTTTTTCCCCCTTTCCACTCCAAAAAGATGAATCTGAAAAAAATGTCTCACAGCTTTAAAAGAAAAAAAAGAAAATCCTTTTGAGCTTGTGTGCATGAAGCACATGCAGGTTAACTGCAGCAGTTAAATACAAATCTCTCTCTTTCATAGACATACGCACAGACACAAATAGGGTTTGATGGTGGGAAAGCTTTAGCTTGGCTGTGCTACACAGCGGTTTTAGGATGTGACCCCTTCTTTTGTTACCTTTAGAAGTCACTCAGCCTGATTTTGTGCTACAGAAGCGGAAGGAGGATGTAACCTCTGTGCCCCTCTTCAGTTAATCCGTGTCCTCTCCCCTGCCACACCTGGACAGTGTATTAGCACATCCATAACCCACATCAGTCCTTTCTCCAATACAAAATTAGCCTGGTTAATAACCACCCAGAGTCTTCAGTCCCAGGTTTTGGAGTGGGTCATTCCTCTTTCTGATGAGCAAGGTCCTGTTCAGGACCAGACAGGGTAAGATACCTCATGGATAATGCTGATGACTTAGGTTAAGCTCTTCCCCTCCTCTGCATTTTTTGGTTGCTTTTCAAAGAGCGATGCTGCAGCACGGGCTCAGCAACCTAAGGCAGAGAGAGTGTCTGGCATGGGCGGGTGGGGATATTTCATTTTTCAGTGCAGACTTGGCTATTTTGCTAGCATAATGTAAGTTCTTCAGCCAATCCAATGGATTAGAAAAGTACTCTATTTAAAGGTTAAATAGTTGATGCTCCGTCAACATGTATGGGAGATGACACACAAATCCAAAGTGATCCAAAGCAATTGGCTCAGTCTTCAGCCAGCTTGGTGGTGTAGCCAAGGACAAATGCAAGTGCACAGATTTCTAAAGAAAGTTTACCCACTGCTTACTGCTCAGCCTGGGCACTCAGTGGTGCATTTACTCACTTTTTTGTGTACTTAAGCAGTACTGATACAGCTCACAGTATCCTCAAGCAGTTGTATAGAGGGTCAGGAAAGAAGCTTAGTAGACTGAAGGTGCCTGAATGCAGTGTTACAGTAAGTAAGCAACTCTCTTAAAAAGAGAGACTGGTAAAAGAAAAAGCCCAGGGAACAAACACTGGATCTGTTGTGCTGTTACCATTTAACCTGCATTCACTGCCAATTGAAATGCACTTTACATTACTTCAGTCAGATACTTCAAAGGAAATCCTGGAGATGGGAGCACTTAAGCAAGAGCACTTCTGGTGGTAATGTGTGTATTTGAAAGCCTGGCAATTGGGAAGGTTGTGAATACAGCAGCGGATCCAAATATAGCTGTAGCTTGTTATATGTAAACGGCAAGACTCATTCTGATATTCCTGCTCCTATTCTGCCCTTCCTTCCTGCAAAACAGTGTGATTCCTCCATCTGTCAGTGTCTCCAGTGTTTGTGTTTGCCTGTAATGATGTTCGCCTGTGTACATTATCCCACACGGCAGCTCGGTGAGAATAGCTGATGTAGTACCAGGTTATAAAAAGCCCAAAGGAGATATTCCGGAAAGACTTTGAGGAAAGTATTGCTACTTCTGCAGTCCTGCCTGAGCCTTACAGGCCCATGGGGCAAGGCAGAAGTGTCAGGCAAAGCCATGCACGCAGCTGAGGGCAAGCAGAGGATACGCAGGTTTGGTGCCAACTTTGGGCTTGTTGGGTCAAGCATAACCAAGAAGACTATCGGGTAAAGGTGTAAAGCCAGCGCAGGTGAAACCCTTGTATGGGGGCTCTCAGCTCGCTGTAGTTAAATCCTCCTGAATGAGAGTACTCACATGGAGGTCTAATGTGTTTTAATTTGTGTGTTGGGCATTGAGTCCATGTAGCTCCACCATGTCCTGCAATGTGAGATGTGGGGTTTTCCACCTGCAGAGCTTTGTGCCTTGAAAATTCAGGACTGATGAGCAGGCAGTATCTGTATCTGAAACGAGCAGACTTTTGCAGAATTTGCTGGGACGTAACCTCTCCCATTTCCCACCACACATCGGTACATGCTGAGACTGGAGCGCGTGGCCAGGTGTGCACGTGAATGCGCAAGATGATACTAGTGAGTCTCAAGAACTCCCTCTTATTTAAACATTATTATAGGGTAGCTCACCATGAGACATAAAAGACACAGGACCACGTGGGACAGACAAACCACATCACATGGCAAGAGCAGTCTGTGAAATGGTGGACAGCGTGTGGACAAATCCCAATGACCCAGGGAAAAATGTATCAGCCAAACTTTTCTGGTTAGCTTTCTTGGAGAAATGCTGTTGCTTCGTTGCCTTCTGCATTTGGGTACAATCTAGTCTCTGCCTTTGTTGTCAAGGTGGGTGAGACTTTAAAAGATAAATTCCTTTTGGGTTCTTGGCAAGAAGAAACAGTAGTTTCATAAACAGTAGTTGAGAATACCTGACTATAGAATAAAGGAGTGTGGTATCTTGGAGCTGGGGAGAAGAGCCACAGCTGCTCTCTTTTCCCCAACACTAATGGCAAGACTGTGAGAACACACTGACCTTTATTCAGCACAATTAAATGCCGTACGTATAAATAGCTAATTCTCTTTAGCAGCGTTGCTGCTTTTATTTCCCTGTGGCCCTGACCGGGTAATACTACCCTTTGCTGACCTGACCATGTGTTGACACATTTAGGGCTGTGGCACGCAAAGGAAAGGTACTGTTTGCTCAGTCCCTGAGCAAGGATGTCTTCTCCTCGCTCCAAACTCTTGCATATTATTGGCATTGCTGCCTTTCCAAAAGGCAAGAAGTGGGGAGGGTGGGAGGAAAGGTTGTGCGTCACCACAGTGTCTGGGGTGGTTCCTGCTTTGCAGGTGGAAAATTGAAGCAGTAACTGCCCAGACAATGCACACAACAAACGTCGTCCAAATAAGGGGCATGTCCAGAGAGCAGCATCTCTTAAAATTTATTGCAAGCACTCTGGTAGATCCATCTCCTATTAATTTTGCTTGACTTGCAAAGATAGTTGTAAAGATTCTGGTTCAGTATCTACTGATAGTATCTGTGGGTTTTGAAAGTATAATGACGTCTGTTTTGTGCCATTCACATGTTCATCCATAGGGCTGAAATCTTCCTCTTCTTGAAAAACACCTGCCCCATCCCGCATTTCATGCTGATGTCCTGGGCTGGAGTATGTGCCATAAGCCTGTGGTTATGACCCAGCTCCAAGCTACTCAGGTGATTCTCTAGAGCTTTTAGCTGATAAAAATTAAAAAAAAAAAAGTCCCTACTGAGCATGTACAAAACAGTAATTTTACAAGTGTATTTAGCACGGGCAAAGTTGAACAGAATTTCATGGGAACTTAAAAAGGCAAAAGGCATATTCCCAGCATAAAATCCTTCTACATCCCCCTGTAATACTAAAGAATTTAACAGAGCAGATTGCCGTCCATTTTTTAACATGGGAAAACCTGCTTGTTTTCTATTTTTTTTTCTCCTCAGAAATTTCTAAGCTGTATTACTTGAACTTTTTCAAAATTTACCATCATGAAATTTCAGGCCAAACCATAAATTCCCAATAAAAACAACTACAAAGGTAGTCCTGGATTTAAGACAGTTGTCTCCAAAGACCTGGATAATATACCCTCCCTCACAGAGTTCCTACCCGAGGTGCTAACATTTCTGGAGTCATTAATAGATGCAAGCTGCTCATTTTGGGGTTGATACCCTGGAATCTGGTCTTAGAGGGGTGCTGAGCTTCCCAGCCGCATCCAGGCAGTGTAACAGAGAAAGCACCCCAGGGCATGAAATACCGAGTTCTGCATCATCGAAAATTGAGTACTGCAAATTAGTGCATTTTGGTGAACTTTCTGTTTGTGACTCAGCGCTTTCCTTGAAAAGTGGCAATAATGTCACCCTTCTCCTAAATTAATGCTAAACTGATGAATGCCATAGACAAGCCTGAGAGGAAATTAGTCATTGCCTCCAGAGCAGTGTTTGAGTAGTTTTCTGGAAATAAAATATCAAATAGTTGCTCTTTAAAGGAGATCTGTACTTTGCACACATGGACACTTTGGAAAAAAATGACATGTGAACATTTAGCTTAAAGATCATATAACCATGTATATCCCCAAAGGAATCAAATTAAAATTGTTCAGGTTAATTTAATTTGACATTTCCAGGCTATGTGTTACACAAAGATTGCACGTATAATACCTTTATGCTCCATGGTCTCCCTGAATCCCAGATCTTATTGTCATAACATCAGAAAGGACAGTCTCCTGCTGATATTATATTGCTCCAGGACCAACTACCCGTCTTCGTGGTCCTCCCTCCTCCTCTTCCTCCTCCTCGGACTGAGCTGCCAGCTGGAGCATGCTCTTGGGAGAGTTTCGTATTAAAACTACTCAAAGGGACACCCTCGACTCTAGCCATTTTCTATGCTATGAATGGCACTAGGCTCATTGACTAGGATTATAATTTTTTCCTTCTTTCCACAATCTCAGCTTCAAACATTCAGTTCATCCTTATCTCGGACCAACGGGCTGCATTAGAGGCTGGCTTGCTCCCTGTACCTAGGGCCAGCCCAACCACAAGTCCTTCTTTCTAGCTGAGCCCAAAGGCTGTGGTTTGAGTGTGGCCAACGTAAGAAACATCAGATAGATTTGCTGTTCTTCCCACCTCCCTTTACCTTCTCTTCCTCTGCATTTCTGCACTGTGCTGTGGCTGGATGTGCTCTGCTGGTCACATGGAGGCTGAGGAGGGACTTTATGGCAGTCGAGTGCTCGACAACTTCCCATGGCCTGCCATGAACAGTTGTTATCAGTGCTAATTAATCTACAGAGGTATTAATTGCAAGAAGAAATGCTTACTGGAAAAGTATTCCTGTTTACTACCCTTTTCAGGAGCAGCTTCTTCAGATCCTTACCCAGGACCAGTGAATAGCCACAAGGAATGGGCAGATAGAGAAATTAGTTAAGTAGCTCCTCTACAAAGCTGTTAAATAGCCCTGAATTAACATATATGTTTATATACATACACATTTAAGAGCCTGTGATGAGATGTGCAGCTTTTGTCAAGTCCTTTCACGCCTCCAACAAGTCCAGGATCCCTGTGTTTAAGGTCTGTATTGCTGAGACCTTCCTGAAATCACTCACACCCATGTTTGGACTCTCTGAAATGGAAACCTGGCTGTTTCTTGCTGTCTGGGGTGGCATCCCACAGTCAGTCTGGTTTTCTCCCCCTCCCACATGCTTGCTGAGCACTCCCTGTCCTATATACACTCTACTGATCCATCATATCTAGCTGGATCCTGACCTGGAGTCCTACCCTTGGCTGAAAGGTGAAAACAATCATGCAAAAGCTCTTTAGAGTGATCAGGACTATGATTCAAGTTCGTATTTTAAAGTTGAACTTATGGAGATAAAATGCTGGCCATCAACCAAGGAGAACTCAGGAAACTAGATATTTTTGGTAATTACAGTATACTGGAAAAAGACATGCAGATTCCCTTGTAGAGATTTGTTCCTACCACACAAGCAAAGTAGCTTTGTTGCCATTTTATTTTTAATTTCAACAGATATAACCTATTAATTATTTGTAACGTGTTCAAGAGTAAACACATGCCCCAGGGAGGAAGTGAAGGCTTTTTAAAGTTCAGCTGTTTCTGGCTCCCTTCTCCTGTACACAAATGTCCTGGGAGCACCACGGGAAGGGCCACAGTGCAAACAGGAATTTGTGTTTGTTTGCATTTTTATCACCAGCTTATAGGTACTTTTTCAGTCCGTAGTCCAATATTCCATGCTCAAAGAAAAGCAGGAATGTGTTTCTACCTTGGCAGCATCATCTCCGCGTGGGTCTCTTGACTTTGCTAGCAATCAGCAGGGAGAAATCTATGGGCAGAATTCATCCTTGTTCTCATCTCCAGCCCCACAAAACTCTTGAATTAATTTTATTTTTAATTGAATAAAGTAAAATTAATGCTTCAAGTAGGAAACATTTGAGGACAAGTTTCACCTCGGAGTACTTTATTATGGCTGAGCTTTAATCCTCAGTGCATAAGAAGGATTATGCTGAGAACACTGACATCACCTTAAATATAGCAGCATGAATATGCCACTGTAATAAATCTTTTCAGCTTTTAATTTCAGTTCAAGAAAAATGTTGGTTGAAAATATCTTCTTTCCCAGTAACCTTGCCCTGTCTCAGATGTGCCCACAGTCCCAGGCACCATCTGACACAGCCTTGTCAGTCAGGAGGGTGAAGAGGTGCTATCTCCACCCAACACAGCACACCTCGAAAAAATCTTTTGCAGATCCAGATAGAGCAGCAAAATGCTGATTCTATGCGTTGCAGTTGCCATCTGGGAGAAGGCGTGATAAAGCATCTTGTAAGCCCTAACAAAAAAAGTTTGACCAGTAAAATCTGAGCTCACACTGCGAAAATTTCCCCCTTACAACTTTTTGGGGGAGACATCAGCAAGGTGGAGGTGGCCTCAGCGCATCTATCTCTCCCAGGCTGGGCTCAGCAGGAGTTTGCTCCCGCAGCTCAGGAGGGGGATGGGACCCAGCGAAGTATCCAGGAAAGGCAAATTTGATTTATACGTGAAGCATCAGCAGATGTCTTAAAAGGTCTCCTGAGAGTTTGTAATACTCTGGAAGAGCTGAGAGTAATAAAATGGAATATAATCGATTATAGAGCCAAGTTTCTATCCTGACTGCCACACCTAGAGGGAAATGAGCACTGCTTCTTCAGGGCAGAAGGGACTCTGCAGCTGGGGGTCTGAAAGCTTTCCTCCCCAAAAGGTGAAAGTTGGGAATGGTCCAGCTCAAGCTGAGGTCTGGTGACCTTCACCAAGAGGGCACATGCTTCTCCAGGTATAAGAAACATCCTCCCGACAGCTCCAATATCGCTCGGTGCTTTTGTGATTACCCAGGGAGTTTAATTGTCTGTTTTGTCTTTAAGATATTGTGGGACTGCAGGTATGTTCAGAGGTTTGCATGGTGACTAGAGTGAAGATAATGTCTAGATTTCTTGCAGAAATGTCAGATGTTGAGAAATTTGTCTATAAATAACACAGTTTTGTGCTCACAGAGTATTTGCTGGGGTTTTTTTATGAATCAGCATTATAGTTGTCATAAATGGATAGCTGTAGTGCCAGTTACTACGGTACATAGATATCACCAGTTTTGGCCTGCAAGTGATGTGCTAGTAGTATCCTCTCTGGCAAGAGATGCAAAATGTTACAGCACTCATTCTGCTAGCAAAAAAACACCCCAGCTATGATTTCATCCATCTTTTCCCACATAAGGAGTATTATCACCAAGTGTTGATGGGAGCACCCGAAGCTTTAAGCCTGGCCTGATAACCCACCTACCATCCAAGGTATGTGCAAGACAAACACGTGGGACAGCACCGCTGATCATTACTTTGGCAGCCAGCATTAATGGTACGGTTTCGTGGAAAAGCGCAATTCACAGCATTTGTGGGTGAACATATGCAAATCAGCATATAAATCAGGCTGATGAAGCTGCAGCAGCCACCACAAACCAAAAATAAGTGTCTCTTTTCCCTTTAGGCTAACACTAGCACTAGCTGAAGTAACAGCTGCATAAGCCTGATGAGACCCAAGAAGGCCATTAGAGGCTCTATCTGTGGTTTCGAGCATAGTGGACTGAATGCAAAACCCTCTTTGCAAATTTGTGGTCCTGCTACATTTTTTTTTTGTTAGTTTGATCAGCATTGTGCTGTTGCATATGTTTTCCTGAAAGAATCTGCACAGGGCTGTTACCTACATGGTGGGGGGAAAATGACTTTTTACGTTACAATTCCAAGTTTGTAATGAACGTTGCAGTCATTTAAAACAGGCTTAGTTTAAATCTTCGGTTCAGCCTGATCTGTCTCTTTTAAGGCTGTCAAACTGAAAGGAATTAAAATGTGGAGAAAATTATTTAGAAAAGAAAATGCAACTTTGCAATTTAACTTTGCTACGGGGATAAAGTTTTAAGAAATCATCAGCATTTTGGGTGTCTTTCTTCTTGGGAGCCTGAGGTTGGACTCATTAAAGAGAAACAATTTTCAGAAAATATTGAACACCCACCTTTGGAAAACCTGTTCTCTGCAGGCACCTAAAGATGGGCCCTAAACTCACTGCTCTGTTTGAAAGGCTCAATTTTGCTTTAAATTAAAAAAAATTTTTAAAAAAGGAGTAACTGTGATACTCTACATGCAGGAAGGCAAAAAGATGCTTAGACAAAGGGAAGCACCAGTGTAAGGGCAGCAGTGATGCTCATGTTAGAAGGAGATGAGGTGGAAATAAGCATTATTCTGGGCTAGTAACAGTAGACACGGAGTAGTGGTAGAACAAGAGGGAAAGGTGGCCGATCTTCATTAGTTATGTAGGCAGAGACCATGAGGTCTCCAGGATCGTAGGACTTGTTGCTGCTAGTCCTGAAATACTGCAAATTTGAGGACCTCTCTTTGTATTTTTAAAGGGATCTGGCTGGTTGACTTCCTTTCCAGATGATCATTTTGATGATGTTGGGATTCTGCTGCTTTAAGAAAGATGAATAGGGAATTTAGTGTCTTAGATGTGCATCTTATCTTTTAATTTAAATGTAAATAAATAAATAGTTGGGAATAAAACCAGTGTGATTTGGTGTCACTTGCAGAGCTGAATAAAATGCTGAACGAAGCTAAAACCCACCAATGGTGAAAAATAAGCTGGGAGTTTAAAATTAATCCCGTTATTGTGCTCTAAAATATTATTAATAGGTGTAGAGGTTTTGGCAAATCCTGATATTTTAATACTATCCTTTCTCCTAAATATTTCATAGCCAGTTTTTATTTCTTTTATTAAATAGTCACTTTAGAAGAGAGATAAACTCCCTGTTAGTGAAGTTCAGAAGCACACGACCTGCAGGGTCTAGCAATGAAGATTTTTAACAAGATCTGTAGGAATTAGCAACTGTAGCAAAGGAGTGAAGAACTGCTGTGCTTGAGAGGTCCTTCAGGCTGGGCACCACTGCATCACCCCATGTCTGTGCGGGCCCCAGCACATGGCTACCCATTACTGCAGTATGATAATATTGCATTTGCAAGATGATAATATCATGCTGATCAATTCAGAACCACAGAAAACCATACTCTGTAATCCCTATGCGCGCAGAATAATAACCGCACTTTGCAAGTAGTCCCATTCATTCCAGTGGGACTCTCTTGTAATCAATATATTTGTTTCCAAATTATAGTGTTATTGGTCCAACTTGATCTTTATTCCCGTTAACCAATTGCATGTGCAGGAGGCCTGGAAACGATGCCACAGCGAGGGTTGCTCTCGTCCCACTCCCATTGTTCGAGGACTCCAGTCCTCGGAGTTATTGTTCAAGCTGCCAGTTATCTCCGAGTGCCTCCCAGCAGATGTTGGGGGGAGGGGGCAAATTTTTTTTTTTTTAAGAAGTTTGCCTCTGTAAAGACCAGCCCCAATGAGAGATTAATTCTGTTTGCTCTCCCCTTCTCTGTGTTTTGTCTCTTTAAGTCAGAAAATATTTAGAGAGGAAAATGTGTTTTCTTGCTGTTCAAAATAATAATAATTTGCCAGTGGGAATTTATTACTGACTTCAAAGGGAGCCCTAAATTTGCTGATGGTAAATAAGGGGCAATCCTGCTTTCACTACAGTCAGCGTAGCTATTCTTGCAGGATTTTGTGAGCACTGATTTGAATGCAGAGCTGTCCACAACATGATATTTCTATTCTGTGAGCATCCTCCAAAGTTCAGCATTTATTTTTGTCTGTGGTAAAACAAAAAAAAAAAGAATTTTGGGGCAGTTTTTCAAGACATAGGATTTTATCAAAATGCTAGTTTTCAAATCAAAACCTAGCTATTGTAAGAAGGTTTCTTAGATTTGGGACTGTTGGATTTTCTTAATAAATAGAAGAGTCTTCTGGGCCATAACCTGATCTCTGGATTGGTGGCCCTAGTCATAAACACTGCAAGGTTGAAGCTCCTTCTCAAGAAGAGCTTTTCACTCTACGTCTTCTGATTGATGATCCACTCAACCCCGAATCGAGTGATGGAGTATGACAGCTCTCTCTTTTCTGCTCTCTCTTATGTGCACATGGGAAATAAACAGGGAAGCCCACAAGAAGGCTGGCTAGTGTGGATTTGTCTCCATGGAACATTTTTGCCTTAATGATCCATCCTGTTTTGGTGACATTTCATGACGAAGACAATGTCCCATCCAGTTCTGCTTCAGTGAAGGTGAAAGTGTAGAGCACCTCAATGAACAAAGCCTACGGGATCCACATGGAGAGCTCATCTCCTATGCCTCAAAGTTCATATCCCATCCAAGGGGACCTTCTTGGCTTAGCTCCCTGCCTAGCCCTAACCTTATTGCTGAATATTTAGCCAGAAACAAAACAAAACAAAAAATTAATCCATGCCATGCCTTGATTAGGGATTAGAAATGTTAACCGGCCAGTGCCTTCTTCTGCAGGGGTATGCAGCCCCTATACCTTTAATTAGAGTAGCCTGTGGTACTTGCCATAAAGCTGATAAGTAATAAATAGCTGCCTTTGTCACATGCAAGTTCAGCATTGTGAAACGGCACACGGACGGCTTTAAAAAGCCTTTGATTAAACCCAGCACTACAGTAAATCTACAAACACAGAGGAAAGAAAAGAAGCTATTTAGTCTGTGCCAGTTCCCGGCATTAAGTATGCAAATTTCTCGGTGTCTTCAGCTCCCAAGAACAGCAGGCACTGAATGCAGCAGCAGCAGCAAGCGGCACGACATCATTCATTTCAATCATTAAAACAAAAGCGGGATAAATCGCTACCTAATTTGTAAAATATGCTTATCATATAGGCTCTTTGGTCTTTAAGAAAAGCACCAGCTGAATGAGAATCACTGAATTATTTTGGAAAAAAAAAATGCTTGAATCAATTCTGGTTTTCCCCCTTCTCCCAATGATTGTTCTTTTCTTTTTTTTTTTCCTTTCTTTTTCTTTCTTTATGTTTCTTTTTCTTTCTTTTTCCTTTCTTTCTCCTTTCTTTCCCTTCCCTTTCCTTCCCTTCCCTTCCCTTCCTCTTCCCCTTTCTTCCCTTTCCCTTTCCTTTTCCCTTTCCAGTTTCAGGTGAAACCTATCTCTAGCCTTCCCTCAAGCTCCCACCCCAAGCTACAGGAAGACAAGAGTCTTTTTTCCGAACATGCACAACTCAACGTTCCCAGAACTGTCTTCTATCCCCGTCTTTCAAAAAAAAAGGGCAACGCCAACCAAAGCCCAGCCAGGAGCTCCCTGCTGAGCATCACCCATCACCCCACTTCCACCGTGCTGGCCAGCAGCCCCTGCTGCCATCCTTGTGCAGTTGATCAGCAATCTCCATTCCTCCCTGCATGGCAAAATACACATCCAAATAGCCTGATCCTGCAACCTGCCGGGAGCTGCCTGCTGAGGGAGCCCAGCTGGGTGGTGTTCATCACCCCTGCGCAGAGATGAGGCACCATCACTCTTTTTACAAACAGCAGCAGTGAGATTATTCCTACACAAGGAACATCATCACTGGATCCCTGAACAGGTTAAATTCTACCCCATCTGAATGCATGGTGGCCTGCAGCTAACTTATTTTTCCAATTAGACTGTTCCGTTCACATGAACAAGCTCCCCAGCTTCTCTTCAGCTCGTGGCTAGTTGGGGCGCAGAGGACACAAACGCTCTCACCAAGGCTGTCCCTATAACATGTCATTGCTTATGTGGTTCCTCTGCCTCCGCTTCACGACGTGTGTGAGACTAGAAGCCAGGCCAACAATCCTGCTCTTCTATGAAAAGTGTCCTTCGATGATTTACCAGCTGTTCAGCCATTCAGCTGTTAAAGGATAGTGCCTCTGGCAGTACAGCTCCCCACTGTTGTTATGCTGGGGCGTCAGCAGATGGAGCATATCATGGTTATTGAAGTTGGATACAGTGGCTGTCAGAAGCCTTACATTGCCTGGCATATGCAAATAGATCCCAGGCATCTGGTTCTATCTTGGGCTGGCCACATAAAGAGATATTAAAAGAAACCTATTGGTTAGGGAGACCCACTGGCCGTAACTTGGATGTTACCGTGCAATAGTTACCATGCAATTCGTGATGTGGTAGATAAGGCAGGGAAGGAGGAGTTTTCAAAAGTAGTAGGTGTATGGCTGGCCATGCAAAATGCACACCCGATGGCAGGTCTGGGTGCTGCTGGGACTGGATGGGTGCGATAGCGCAGCCACGGCTGGGTGGAGCACCTGCAAGCTGCCGCAGTGCCTGGGGGTTGTTACCAGAACAGGGGTTCAAATTAAATACTTGAGGAACCTTGGATACTTGTGCCACTTTTTACTTCTCTTTGGTATCGATTTAGGTCATCGTTGGCAGAACACTCAAGAAAGGGGAATTAAATGTTAGCTTATCTCCAATGTTCTTCACCCATCCAGTCAGCACGTGAACAAGCCCAGTGCATGAAAAATCCAGCTCAAATTGGTGTAGTTTGCTTCTGAGAGTAAATTCCCCACCTCTGTACATGGAGTTCATAGTCCTGCCACAATATCTACCAATTTCATGCAATCTTCTACATCCAGGCCTTATAACTCCTCAGTTGAGTCTGAGAAAGGATCTTCAGCCTCAGTGCCTGTAGGATGGTGACTCTTGACATTGATGTGTTGAACAGCACTGGAGATGTTCTTGCATTAAACAACACCATTGCAAACCACCTAAAAACCACGGATTGTTGCTAGAGCGTTGCACTCGGGTATATGATAGGGGACCGCTGAGATTAAATACTGTGATGTACAGGTATCCCTGGTGTCAGTACCCCGGAGCTATCCCATGACTTGGCAGATGCAGCAGAGTATAACTCCACTCTTCTTCCATGGGGCAAGTTGAGAAAATGATGTTTTCTTTCCATCCCCAGCGATGCCTGACATTACAGAACAGCTACCCAGAGAGCTTTCTTTGCTTCTCCTCTGGAGAGGAAACATGTTCTCCTCTCCTCCTGCCTGCTCTGCTTTGTCCTGGCTCTGCGCAGGGTGTGAGTGGAACCAGAGTGTCCCAGCGTGCGGTGCAGCGAAGGGATGTCTCGGGCTCCGGTGCGGCACATCAAATCTCCCGTCCTTGTCCTGGCAGTCTCCTGGCACCCTTTACCGTGCAAATGCCTCTCCTAGCTCCTGCCTGCTCCTGTGCTTCATCCTTGGCTCCTTTGGCAACATCAGAGGAACATAAAATGGGGGAAGGGAGAGAAAGGACATCCTGAATATCATGCCTTCTACTTAGGCTGGCGGTGATCAAACAGTTTTTCAGGAGTGCACCGTGTTAGGCTTGCTGGCACGGGGCTTTCCAGCCATGCAGGTTATTTCTAGGGGAAAAGCAAGCTCCATCCTCATAGAAGCACCCATGATCTCCTGGGGTCACAGAGCAGCCTTAACTGATCCAGAAAGACCTGGAGAAAGAAGTTGAAATCCAGATTCTTTCTCTGTCTCTGGTTATGGTGTCCTTACCGTAAAGGGACTTGTAGAAACTTCAGCAGCACAAGCTGTTTCTGCTATGTTGTTGTATAAATATGTTTTATGTATAAATATGCATTTGAATCCATGTTTGGACTCAAACCTGTCTGTTCATCCAGCTGTTGAGTAACCTCTGCAAACAGCAGGGTCCTTCGTGACAGATTGAAACCAAGTAAACCACTGCCTGTTCTGCAAAACATATTTAATTTGTTAAAGAGATGGGAACTTTGTTGAATTAATAAGATGTGCTAGAGAAGGGAGCCACTCTCTGAAGAGCTGAATCCTGGTTACAAGTGCAGTTTGCAGCTTGCTGGTAATCCTGCAATTAAAGCTACAGTACCAGTGTATCACAAAAATGGGATTTGCATAATTTGAAATTTGAGGAAAATCTCTAAATACTTTAATTTTGATAGAAACTGTTTCCACTGCTGACATGTGTCTACACCTATAATTTCAGTTGATAAATTGCTGTAATTTCTCCTCCATTTCATGTTCTTTCTAACATTAATTGTCAGTTGTAGAGTAAAACAGTAGAAAGAGAGAGAGAGGGAGAGAATAATGTCATTGTGCTTTTGTGGTGTGAATAGCCTTCTGAGGAATGATTATCTTCCTCACAGATGCAAACAAAAAAAAGGGGGAGAGAGAGAGAGAGAGAGAGAGAGAGACCTCTTGGCTTGCACAAAACTACCGCGATGGGCATCAATGTCCCACTGCGAGGTAGGGAAGCAAGGGGTTAAAGCTACGTAAAGGTACCCGGGAGTGGATGTGGCCATTTCCCAGGCTGCTGGAAGGAAAGACGGACTTTCCACTGGGGTGTGGAGCTGCAGAGGATGCATGGTGATGCACAACTGGGCAGGAGGAGGCCTGAGCTTCAGGGTCCCAGGGGCTGAATCCTCTGGTCCTGTCATTTCCTGCCCCAAGCAAGACCCTTGCAGAGCCATCAGCAGTGATGGACTCACCTGGCTGAGTTTCCCCATCCAGGCGGTGAGAAGGGGGTTGCCCAAACTGAGGGGAATAAAGGCAAGCGGAGAGTCCCTGAGCAGTGCAGCCTTGCAGTGCCTCCTCCAACCCCGGTCTGCTCCCCATCCCACCTCCCCAAACGCCACTTTTGAAAGTACTTTTAAACAAAATACCCTTTCAAACAGAGGGCCAGTGGTACTAAATTATTCTATTAATTTATTATTCATGATGAAAAATTATTCTAATAAACGGTGAAAAATTATTCTAATAACATTCTATCCTATTAATATTCTGCAGCCGAGCAGTTAAACTCACTTCCTGTGACTGCTCCCCTCCTTAGCGCTGATCTATTTCTTACAGAGTTTATTGAAATTAAAATCTGCTTCTTTGGAAATGTGCTGCATTTAACAAAACCAGTGGGGGGAGATGAGCTGTGAGCAAGGAGAGAACCAGGCACTGATTTTTCCCTGCTGCTGATAGAGCAAGGGGTTGCACGGTGAAGTGCGAGCAGAGCGAATCCGTACAGCAGCAGGTGGGAGACAGTCCAGCCTGGGTCATTTGGGTGCTGTCACCCTGTAGACCATTAACTTTTAGCACCTGATATTGCTCATCCAGCATCTCCCCACATTTCTCAGTGCGAGGACATGGCCCCTTGCCTGTCCCTTTCCCTTGGCCAGTGTCCTGCAAGCTCCACTCCTGCACCTACCTCAACACCCTGAGCTCGCATCTCTTCTCACACCTGTTTCTCATTGCAGAAACCTCCCTAAAGCCCAAGGAGCTGCAGTACCACAGCCTGGACATCAGCCTCCGCAGGGACGAGCGGAGCTTGTAGCCAAATCAAGGGTGAGGCTGGGGACTCTGCTGTCACCCGGACCTCAGGGACAGTCCCAGCAGCATCCTGCCGTCCCTCCTCCCCATGCACTGGCACCACACACTTGCCAGGCTTCGTGCCAGAGATATTTTCCTAATGGTTCCTCTGCCTGCTTTGCTTGCCGCTGTCCTCGCCTGCCAGCTGGCTGGTGTGGTCCTGTGCCGTTGCAGGCAGCTGGGGAGGGGTTTCATGGGTATGCGGAGCTTGGGAGCCCTGCATACAGGTGGCAGAGCATCCCCGGCACCCACCGCGAGGTCCCTCAGGAGCCCACTGCTCCCCAGCAGGACCCAGGACATTTTCTGGGTCCCCACTCAGGGCAAAGGGGTGTGGGAGGCTGTGACAGGGGAATTCCTCGTCCCCAGAGCTTGCACAGCCATCAGAGATGCGTTGAGGAAGCATCCTACAGAGACGTTGCAGAGAGGTGTGTCAAAGGCTGTAGATAACTTGGGGTTTCTCTTGCAATGTTTGAACGATTTTGGAGAGTGGACAGCAGATAAGTAGGTACCTCTGGGCACTTCTGAACCTGCTTGACCAGCCACTAAGGTTACGTATCATCTGGCTTTGCCCTCCCAGTCATCCCTACAACTTAGAGGAAAAAAACCTCTAACTTTGCAAAGGAGCAGCATGTCCACGTCTGTGGGTCTGTTGGCCATAGGTGTTGCTTTCCCCAAAGCTTCTCTGATCATCCTTGATTCTGTCTGCACAGTATCTACTCCATGCCAGAGCCAGATCATCTTCTGACTTTTTCTTTTTCCCATCTTTTTTCTGATTGTCTCTACAAACCTAATAATTCCTTGCACAAACATATCAACTTCTACCTGCCCCTCCCCAACTGGCACAGGTAGTTACGCCAATTGCATGGCAAATTAGATGCACAAGTGTATGTTAAATGTTACTGTGACTCCAAGTCCTAATATAAAAGTTAACCTCCAGGTGACTTTATTACAGCTTTAACAAGTAGAGTGCTTTAGTGAAAGGACTTCATCTCAAAGCACTTTCACTGAAGCCATCTTCCTCTTTGTGTGTTCCTCCCTTGCAGCGTGGGTAATTAAAGGACCATCCACAACTCAGAAGATTCCTTAGCTTTTACGTTTGAGGATATCTGTCACTCTATTTTTTCCCTCTTCTCTGATGGCATATTAGATCAAGCCATTAAGCAACATCCTCTGTTTCTCCTGAGAATATTCATCAATAATAATGAATAGTACCTGCTCCAGGGCTGCCCCCTCCTTGCCCAGGAATATGGCTGGTATATGATACAATGCTGTTGGAATAACTCTGGCATTTGTTTTTATTTCTGAGATTCATTTAATGTGTAATTTTTTTTTCTCTCTGGGACTGTGGAGGCCCCGCTTTGTTCTGGGTTTGGAAGCAGACAGTCGGCTGAAGCTGAGATTTTATCTGATTCAGTGGGGAAAAGGGTTTACATCAAAGTAATGCACAAGTGGAAACTCCTTAATACCGATTGACTGCACCGGTGTACAACTGCCTTACCCTAGTTACACATGGACTCAGCTGTATCAATGCATTTCTCTTTTTGCCCCAGTACAATATACTTATCTAGTGGGCTTGCATGACAGCAGAACAAAACCAAAATATTTTAAACGATTTCTTGATACTGGGTTATTTGTCCGAAACCCAGATGGCAATCTCAGAGCCACGCACTCCATAGCCTGTAAAGGGTCTTCTCTGAGTAACTGTCCTGTTCCCGTTCAACAGATGATGGACGAAACCTCAAAATAATAATCCAGTGAGTAAAATAAAGGATTGGATTCAGGAGATGTGGACAGTGCTCCAGAATTCAGAATAGGAGCACATGTCTAGAGTTTCTCTGAGCACCAGAGAAGCTTGTGCTGGTCTAACTCTGTGCACACCAATCTTCTTTCCCCAGGTGATTTTCTAGATTCAGTCAGACTATGAGCAATGTAAATCTTGCTTTGCACCCTTCCAGCATGCCTGTTGCATGAGGGATTTTCAGGGAAGTAACTACATCAATTTCACAAAGGAAAATTATTGTAGACAGTACCTTAAGCTCCATTTGCCTCATACCACTTACTTCTTCATTCTCCCAGAAGTTAATCAAGAGGTTTAATTCATTCACTTTGGTAAAGGTTTTCAGCCGACCTACAACATGTGCAGCCGCCCAGTCCTGCCCCACTCCATCAGCGGGACAGTCCACATTACTCATGGACTTGAATACATGAGGGGTGCAATCACTGCGTCAAACCCCATTGAAACGTGCTTGTGCATGTAACTAAGAAACTCTTGTTCGTGAGCTCCCTGTTCATCCCGGTTCCCGTTTGCCCATGGTATTGCACGAGCTGCTGCTTTGCAACCGTCCGTGCTTGTTGCAAACAAGTGACTCCATCGCTCCCAGCCTTGTTCGATAACTGGGATCAGACACTTTGGGCTCTCTGGGTTTTTGTTAGTTTGTTCTTTTGGCATTTTTTTTTTTTCCAAACGTGATTTTAAATTTTGCAAGGAGAGCACTTGTCCCCAAGATGATTATCACAGTGGTGAAGGGCAGACCCCCCTTTGGTGCCGGAGACTCCCTCGCTGCTCTCGAGAGCCTTTGCACATCCCTCCTTGCTGTACCACTTTCATGCAGCACGGTGCCTCTTGATGTGGGGATGTTTATCTTCTCTCAGTTCTTACCCACTGGTGCGTCTCTCAGCGAAAGTGCTTTTACTCAGATTGTGAAACCCACTGTAGTCCTGTCTTTGTTAAGAAAATAAGCTACAGCAGGGAAGCAGGAAAAAAAAAAAATCCTCTAGCAAGTTATATCTTTTTCTCCCAAGGAGTATCACACAACTTGGACAGCTACTGTAGTGCTAATATACAAATCAAAACTCTGAGGAGCAAAACAGAAATATCTAACCATATTAAATAATTTTTTGTGTGTGTTTGAAAGCTTACAAAAAATCTGGATATGAAATTGGTGTCCTGGCCCTTGTGCAGTGTAATGGGCAGATTCAATTAAAAGAAGAAAATATGTCCATCCTGTAGTGTGGGCTAAGCAGCAATAAAAAAGCAAATCAATTTTTCAGGAGTTTCAAAGCCTGGTGCAGATTTCCAGAAGGCAGAAGCCAAAAATATATTTATTAAAAAAGACCCTAGGGGCTCAACAGTGTCATTTTAACCAAACTACTGCACCTTCAATATGATGAACTGTCACGATATTTTGAGAAATGCTTTGTAAATAATCCATTTATATGTATAGATATAACATGTTATATATGTAAAAATAAGTCCATATGCTTATGTTGCATATATTCAATGTCATTGATTATTTGATAGAGGTGCAATGGTTTATTTGATAGACGTGCAATGGTATACTGCAAAAATCCCGCAGATCAAGCTAAGCTATAGTCATTTGTGTTCTCAGATACCCAGTGTAACAGTAGCGTGTGGTTTTCTATATAGCATTAAATTAGGGTACTGTATATGTATATAAATACACATATATACATGTGAGAGTGTGTGTATATATATGTCTATATGTATATGTATGGATGCACGCACATACATTTAGATACGTGTCGATGGATTATTTGCAGAATATACCAGATGTAACTATCCCAAAACTCCTGGTTTGGGGTTCTTAGTTTTGTCGTCATCGTTTCTGTAAGTGAAAGCCACATACGGTGCTGCTCAATGTGCAAGACTGAAATTAGAGTTTATCTAGCCAGTCCAGTGCAGAACCAGAAATGGCAGATCAAACTTTCCTGCTTTCCTCCAGTCATACACAGCAACCTTTAGAAATCAAAGGGTGGGGGAGTCCCCACCTCCCTTTTACTTTTTAATACTGTTCCAGCAAGAAATCGTCTGCAGCCAAAGCACGGTTGTGACCTCATTGAAATCAACTGCAAAACTCCTGGGTGAATAGAAGAAGGGTTTCCACCAAAAAAATTATTTTAAGGGATTCATTCAAGCTTTTGGTCAGTAGCAGCTGGATCAAACCTGGAAATCAGGAATAGCAAATCCTGCTGCCAGCCATGGACTCAACCTGCTTCTGGTTAATCCTAACAACTTCTTCTGCACGCTGATCTTTCTGCTGTGACAACAGGGAGGCTCTGCCATCCAGCCAGCTTCTAACACTTGCATGAGGGATTTTTAGCGTCTCTTTTCTCTGCCCCCTTTGTTTTTTGTTACTGTTGTTGCTAGAAACAGGTGATCATAAAATGTTTCACCGTGTTCAGGCAGCAAACTGAGAAAAAATAATTTTCTCTTGTTACACTGAGCCACAGATCTATTTCCCTGAAGAAACCCAAGTGTGACTGCAAAGATAAAAAAAAAAAAGAGGGGTAAGCAGCATGGTGGTGATGATTAAGGTGCCCTTCCAAGAAATAAATAAATAACTCCAACCTCCTGGCATCTTCGCATAGGTCTGCATTGCACCCTGTGTCATTACACTGGCTCTTTGCATAATCAAGACGGGAAAGAGCTCGGCAGAGTGAGGACCTCCCATTTCAGACCCTCAGTGCTAGAGACAATATATACCCAGCTGGCAGGATGGATGTGGTTTTTATTTAAAACACAGACAAACATGCACACAGAGGAAAAGAAACCCTGCAAAGCCAAATTTGCTTCTAAATCTATTTACGTTTTGTGAGACTCAAGATCACCTTGAACCATCTTTGCTGTTTCCTTTCCTTTTTCCTTTGAAGTTGCAAGTTCTACATAAGCCCTTCAGAAAAAAAAGAAAAAAAAAGAAAAAAAAAACAAAGAAGGAAAGGGAAAAGAAGGAAGTATATAAAGAAGCTATTTGTGATATGTATTTTTTAATACTGACATTTTAAAAGGTTGAAATGTTATGGCGTCTTCTGCAAAGTTACGCCATTTAAACAAGATAACATGGCATTTTACCATTAAAGAAAAGACCCTCTTTTTTACTTGTACCTTTGAACAGTTTATCATTTTGCAATAATATCCTTCAGCTATGTAGCTCTCTGTTCTTTTTCAAATGGAGGACAGCATCTCTTCTAATTGTGCTTGTGATACCAACTAGCATTGGGGTTTTCTGCTTTTTTTAATAAACAGCCTTTCTAAGAGCACCGTGGCTGTCCTAAATATTTTTTCTCCTATATGGGATTCAGGAAGAAATCATAATTAATTCATCTTTCAGGGAAAAAGCAAAGCTATTTTTAAATTGCATGCCTGATTGAAGTAACAGTGTTAGACAATTAACAGTCTTTCTTTTTATTTTTATGTTCTTTAAAATGCAGATTCAGTTTAATACTGTTTTCCCCTTCATTCTTTTCATGTGTCCTAATTGTTAGCTAAGTAGTGTCAGGAATGCGTGTTATCGGCCAAGGCAGGTGTCAGGTTTAATATTATTAAAGATGCAATTACTCCTTTCTCAAGCACAGCTTGTCAGTTTAGCTCATCAATGTATATATCAATACATTTTTAAATGAAAAAAAAATCTCTGTTTCCCATCCATAATTATCTCCTTGGGATCTTGCCCCCTGTTTTGGAAATGTCTCTCTAACCTTAGTGCGCAGGAGTCCTGGGGAATATAATGAGGCCTGACAGTCTGAAAGAGCTGCACAACCAAATTCTCCAACTTAGAATCATAGAATCATTTAGGTTGGAAAAGACCCTTAAGATCATCCCAGAACCCAGCCTGCGAGACTCCGAGGATGCTCTCTTCTGCGTCATCTCCCAAGCCTGCCGCTTTGAATGAGGGCACCTGTGGAAGCTTGCAGGGGAAAAACAGTAACTGAGGAGCTGACTGATCTCTTGCCATTACACCTGCGTCACGTAAGGGTACTAGGAAAGTTGTAAGGGAAAATGTTGGTTTGTGGTGCCAACACCCATAAAAGAGACAAGAACGAAGGGCTGGGAGTTCACATGCTGCCGAGCAGAGCTCCGAGTGTCTGCTTTGGAAGCATCGCAGGGAAAACCCTCCAAGTCACGTGGAGCCAGGAGCTGAATTCCTCCTCCTCTGTCCCTGGAAAGCCAGTGGGTTCGAAATGCCACCATCCCCAACTGCGACTTCTGGATTTGGGTTTTTTTCTCCAATCACCGTTGCAACTGACTGTCCCAGAGAATGCGCTGGATGGATGGTTTAGTAGCTAAAAATAGGATTCAGCATTAATTGAATCTGTTCACTAAATATGGCTTGAATTCATAAATTATTTTAACAAGCAAAGGTGAAAACATTGAAATAAGGTTTTTTTAGAAATTTCCTTAATGATATACTTCCAAAATTTCAAACTCCCATTTTCTTTTCAGCTCTGGCTAAATTTTATTTTTAAGGTTTAGGAATCATATGCCTCACTTTGGGTTGAACAACATGCTCCTTTTGACCCAAAATGAAGTACAGATGCACACGTCCCTGCAATTTGGCCACCACTCAAAAAATCAATTATTCTCAAAGCTTACACTGTGCCCCTTGAGGGAAATTGTTCTCTGGCCATTCCTGGTCAGATGAACCATGTCCTGAAGGCTATATAAGCCATGAACAGATAACAGTTTAACAGATCAAGTTACGGTTTATTCACACATCTTCTTCTAGCATCAGCACACCAAAGGTATTTTCCCTCTGACACTTGTCTTTCCTATTAGTCTACAGAAAGGGCTTTTTTCAAAATGGGTGCCCAGAAAATCCACAGTCTGTATTTATTACCATCTCAACCTGCATCTTGCAGACTGGTCATTTCAGCATGAGGATGATGCACATTGCCAAGCCAGCTTGCAGATATTCTTTGCTGCGGGACCTAATCTGCAGCCAAAGAGCTTCCGAGCAAACCCAGCTGAGAGCTCTCCAGTTTAGAAAAATATATAAAATGTGATGGGCTGTTTTACTGAAATCTAAACATTTATGGGATATATATGCTCCTTCACTGCTATCTCTCGGAATGTCATGATTGAAAAGCATTTTCAGCAAGGGAAACTTTGAAAATAATTGGCCAAATGTATGAAAAAATAGCTAATGCCCCTCTCCTCCTCCAACTCTTCCTGCTTTCCACAGATGAAAACTAAAGTGCAAAAGCCTCCCCCGGCACGACGCTGCTTCAGCACATGCCGTTCCCTCCAGCCCAGCAATGCCACGATAGGTTTCGGTACCACAGCTGGAAATCAGCTTATCCGCTTGGCTGTGTTGTGCATCAGCCGGCTGCTTTTGTGCTGGAAGCAGAGTGGGAAGAGAAGGGCTCAGGTTGGGGATCATTACTTGATGATTTCCAGGTATCCTTGATTAATGACAGTGGTTCCTTGCTCTCATGGGTCACACGTGTCCTTGCGTGGGCTCTCCATGCTCTTGCGAGCATGCCGGTGGCTGCACGGGAGCCGGGTCACTCTCGGAGCAGCTGTGGGATCCTCCGGCTGCTGGCTCAGCAGTGCATGGCTGGAGACTGACAACTAATGGTTAGTTTGCAAATAGCTGCATAAAAGATCAGAGCGTAATGTGCGAGGGGCAGGAAAAGGAGAAGGAAGGAAAGGGAATGACTGGTAGTACTTAAAGAAAATTGATTGCCGTTTACTTTTTATTTAGTTCGATATTAATTCTGTACAATAGGGCTCAATGGAGAATTTCGCCCAGCTTTCATGCGGTATCAGGATCTGGCAGGGAGGTAGAAACTGTGGCTGTAATTAAGAGGGCCACATATTCATCTCAAACTTAACTTCGCCAGGCTTAATTCTCTTCTCAACCTAGGACAAATCAGAAATAATTTCATTTCCATTAGTACATTTCCCAGCCGTGTGAACCTGATGGAACAGCATGGCCCTTCAAGTCCTCCATACCCTGTTAAAGAGAAGACATTACGTGTGCCACAGCATTACTGAGAAAAGGAAAAATGAGATCATGAGATCAAAGTGATGGAGTTTTGTGTTTTAAGTTTTTGAGAGAGAGAAATAGGAAAAAAAGAGAGAGAGAGAGAGACCCTTTTGATGAGAAGCTTTTAAGGACAGGGCAACTTGGGAAAACTTACCTTCGTGCAAGTAGAAACTCTGATTGGTTCTCATATTGTTATAGAGAAGAAGGGAAGAAAAGGGAAGAGCAGGAGGTCTCCAAGAGGAGGTCTCCATTGCTCCTCGCATGCTGCCCGGGCTGTGAGAGCATCTGTGTGCCCTCACAGGTTGGCCAGATCCTTCAAGCCTGTCACCTACAACCCCTTCCCCAGAGATGCTGCAGGAAAAGGTCCTACAGGTACCATGGCCCGGCCACCTCGCAGGAGGTCACGTCTGACCACCTGCATCTGCGGGTGGCCGCAGGAAAAGGGTGGGGAGTGTCCAGTGGAAGAGCTATAAAGTGATATTTCTGGGAGAGTGTAGGTCATTTTGGGAAGAGGGGGCAGGAGTAACAAGAGATCCTGTGTCTGTGGGCTGGTAACAGAGACTCTTTGTCCAGGGAGGGTGATGGAGAAGGTAGAAAAGGGGGGACCTGCTGCCTGGAGACCCTCCGAGCTACTACAGCCAAGGCTGAGAACAGCCCTGAGTCCTGCAGGAGGAATGTGGAGGACAAGGCTCTGAGACACTGAAAGCATTCAGTTCCATGGGAGCTACCTGGCTACACCCTTTCCTCACCTTTGCAATTCAGCGCTCGTGAATTTTAGCTCTGAAATTTGCTGTCACGAGGCAGTCATGTTACTGCTCTGTTATAAGACCCTTTGCGTTATATTGGCAATAGCATTTGATTGTTGCACTTTGATATAACTGAATAGGTAATCAGACCACTCTTTATTTTAGCCTGAGGATATGCCTTTGATTTGTAGAGGTTGGCCATTTCTTATCTGAGTTTGAAAATGGGTTTATTTAAATGTGTATTGATGTTTTTCATGTGGTCTAACTGTGCAGTTCAACATGGTAATTCAACTCATAGCTATACCAGATTGTTATCTAATCTGATAAGATATGAACAGCACAAAGCCGAGATGATGAAACAATCAGGATTGTTGACTCACTGGGGTCCTGCTAAATCCAGTCTGCTTTCATACTTAATTATCCTGTCAAGTTCCTTGAATCTTAGCTCCTCCAGCACTGCAATGGCGAGAACGGTGGTAGTGACACCACTTGGTGAATACATAAGTTGATCAAAATAATTTCAGCAGATACAATGGCTATTTATGCCTCAACCGCAATATGAAAAGCTACTGATTCAAATACCCTAGACTGCAAAATTGGTCCTCTTAGCATTTCTAGGATCACTGAAGGCCATTATTAAAGGCCTCTGGAAGTTAATGTTTTGCTAACATGAGCTGCCACCTGACTATCTCATACCAGAGGGGGAAAAAGAGCAAGTGAAAATTCAGCCTTCCTAATTTTCTTCCTAAGCTGGTCTTTTCTAGCTACCTACACCAGGCACTTTACCTGAGCCTGAAAACTTTGCTGGAAATCTACATCTCATTCCTCCTGATGCTGCTTACATCATATTTTATTCTTGTTATGACTGCCACTTTTATTAAAAGATAATTAAGCTGTTTTAATTAGAGCTAAAAGATAAATTTTAAAGGCTCCCCCCACCGCTTGTAAATAGCTCATATTTTCAGCCTTTTTTCTTGATCATCTATGGGTGTAATCATGAGAGTAAGTGTTGTATTACAAGAGGTGATGGCAGAAGTAATGGTGTCTATAGCAGGTGAAAACAGGTGTTTCAGTTATTCAAGAAAACAAGCATTAAGGATCAAGCAGAAGTAGTGGAAATATTTTAATGGTCTGAATTGAAATCATACTCCTGCAAGTTTTACAGGGGTCTTTGCTGTTAATTTGAGGTCAGCATTTTGCTATCAGGCAGGATTTCATTGTAATCTGGGTATGAAGGAGACCCATTGATGGTGATGTTTTAAATGGTCAGAGAAGGAAAAAAGGGCCCATAAGTGTTCACAGAAATCCCAAAGATCAAAATATCACTGTCAAGCATCTTTTGCTAATTAACTCACTGGCAGGTTCACCTGTGGATGTATCTGGAACAATCGTTAAGAGCTTTGTTATGGTATAGAGCAGCCAGTCAAGCATCCTTGTATTTAAAATCGAACTAAAAAATACCCAGATATTGAAAGATGCTGCTTTATCTACTAGGTGTGTTTTAAAGGGAAAACAACTGCTTCAGTTAAAAGCATTATCAGCTGTTGAGACTGAGTGATTCAGATCAAAGCCGTTAGTGTTCCCTTTGAGAGGCAGTACCAGGTAAAAATACCCGATTTTCAGAGAGCTGAGCACCTCACCACGAAGATCGGTACTACCATGCTTCTCAGCATCTAGACCATGTAAACTTCTGGCCACAAATGGTACGGGAGCCTTGATCCACTAGCCTTTCATGTTGGTCCTCTTGAAAATTGTAGCTATTAAGTTTAAATTAATTATGCTATTTTCTATTGAAATTGCAGAGTGCTGTGTGACAGAGCCTTGCCCAGCCCTGGTACACATGGGGTGACAGGAGGCCCTACCCTGGTCTTTCAGAAAGGCTGTAATTAGCATGGAAAGGAAAGACCAACTGTTGTTTGAAAATGTTAATGCTAAAGGTCTCATTTAAGCCAGCGTCTCTCATACAAACCCATGTCCCTCATGTAAGATGATGAAACAAATGGTTACTTTTCTGCTCTGGCTTTTTCCTTCCCTGCTGTGGGGAACTGTGCCTTTCAGGGGCTCTTGGAGGTGGGTTTGAGCATGCTGTCCCGCTCAGCCTCCTCCCCAGCTCCATCCATACCACTTCTCCAGCTTTCCCAGCCCATTTCCATGCAGCCGCAATGCCAGGAGCCTTTCCCAACCCTTGCTGCTGACCATCTCTCTTCCATCCCCTCCTCAGTCCCGCTTCGTCCTTCCACCAAGACACCCCGCCAGTGAAGGATGCAGCTTAAAGCCAAGCCAATCTCATGGAAAAAATCAATGGGGATTGATCAATAGCTGCTCTGTAAAAAAATAAGACAATGGGAAACCTCCCTGCCTGGGCACATACTGAAGCTGTGTGCCACCCCTCTGCTTGAGACTGTCACCACTGATGGGATCCCAACCATAGGTTTGTCCATAAAGCTATAAACACGCATTCAACACCGCAGACAGACAGACAGACAGCAGAGCAGACAGATGCCGCAGCTGCAGGAGAGGGTGTTTTCTCTGTGCTGTCTCTGGGAATTACAGCCCAAGAAACCCAGTTACGTGCACGTATATGACAAGGTTTCTGAACTGGATGAGCAAAGGAGTGTGAGGGGACAGGGTTAGAGACATGCTTTTCTCTGCTAGTCCATATTCTTTGCGTTTGAAAGCTTGGAGTTGTTCAGCACCGGACACAGGTCCTTAAGTATATTTTGATGTAACAGAACTGCGCAGGCTCATAAACCTTGAGCATCCATCCCTTACGCCTTCCTGACTTTCAGATAGGTGCAGAGCATCAGATCTCAGCGTCCCCATTAATGTTCGGGCTGACCAAACCTTGCTCATTTGGGAAAGCATCGAGTATTTCTTTTCCTTTTTGTAAATATAAGCCTTCTCCTCATTGGACTCATCTTCTACCCCAAGAGCTCCTTTGTGTAGCTGCTGCCTCGCAGGGCTGCTGTCACGTTCCCCCCCCGTACACGTGGACCTGGTGGTGACCCTCATTCCCAAGCACACCTGGGCTTGCTGATGAGGTTCAGAATGCCTTAAAATAGGTTAATTTGTAGGAAAGTGACAGAAATAAATTGCTGGCACTTTTGTGTGCTGATAAGTTTAACCTTTTTTTTCCCTGAGCAGCTAAATTGCCAATCATCCGGAAACACACTGGAGTTCACCCATTACATAAAGGAAGCTGTTAGTCTCATTTAAAACAATATTGACCTTTTTCCCGTCCTTTCCATTTTGACTAAATTACAGGGTGCATTTTTTGAAATGTGGCTTTTGTCTGACTGTAACCAGGTGACCCTGATTTTTCCTCTTTTTTTTCTCACTTACAGATTTCAACCTTTCCTTTCTACTTCTAACGCAGTTCTTAGTTTAACCACTGAGATTTTCCAATCCAGAGATATTAAAAAAAGAGTTTGCATGATACATATATTTTCCAGTTGCAGAAATGTACACCTGGAAACTAAAGAAAGCTTAGCTGGTGCACACTGAAATACATGGTGTGGGGGTAGCAGGGGGCATTTTAAAAATGATTGAGAAGTGTCTCTGTTCTTCCAAATTCAGATCAGTGAGTGTGTATGAGTTTTCAGTTTCATTCAAAATTAATTTCAGATGCATCATTAACAATACATTATCTTCTGGGAGCAAAAACATTCCTGCTAGCAAAGAATCTTTTTTTTCCTTGTTTTTTTATCTTTAAATCAGACTGTGAGTCTGTATGGCTCCACGTAAAACTAATGTAACTCATTCTGAGAGATTTTTTCCTGCACAGGGGCCTTGGGCTGAGCCTCCAATGTCAGCTTCTGAGGACATTACAACACAAGAGTGAAGCATGAGTTGTTTTTCTTGTACCCAAGCCCTCTGACAGCAGCATGGCCTTACAGATATATTCTACTTATGTTTCCTTTGTTATTTCCTAAAGAAATACAGAGATGAAGTCTCCCTGCTCCAGCTTCCTTCCTTCCCAGTTAGTGCCTAGTGGCCACTTGGCATCAACAGTATTTCCATAGGCTGAGCTGAAGCCTCAGCTGGGGTAAATCCCTGTATCTCCATTGCAACAAATGATGGAGGCTTAGTTCCATCAGCTGAGGATCTGAACCATCCTCCTGTACATTCATGAATGTGCTTATGGCATTTGTTTCTTGTATTAACTTTTCCTGGATAAAAACTAAAAATATTCCCATGTACGTTCTGCTAGCTCTTGGCTCATATAGAAAAGTGTCTTCTAATGCCAAACTTAAATTAATACAAGCGTTTTTCTAATTCAGACATATGTTGGTTCTTTATATTATTTTTTCTAACTCGCTGAAGTGTGGGGTTTTTCCCCAGTCAGTCCTATTTTAGTAGTTCAGTGCTTTTTGCAGGTATCCTGAGATGTAGCAAGCTTTAGGATTCCTTGGCAAGGGAAGCATTCATACTTCCATTAAACTTAGAAAATACAGGCCTCTTCCGTGGGAGTGTTTATCCCACAAGTTCGATGCCACAATACTGAAGGCCCAAAGAGAACATGGTATCTTCCAGCTTCAACCCCGTCTCTTCAATATTTGATTAATCTGAACCAGTGACATTGAAAATGGCTTTAAATGTTTAATTGTCATCTCTAGGAAAGAGATATTCAGAAGCTAGAGTCCCTTTCAAATCAAACTGCCAACCGAGAAAATAATTTCTTCAAATTGCTTACTGGTACAATGATCAACCCATCTGTAAAAATATTTGGGTCGCATTGCTGGGATTTGGTTGACTCTCCTGCCAACACCAAAATTTTAATAAGCTATGAAGGGACAAATTATTCCAACTACCATACCTACATTTTGTGACCAGGCTTTGGGAGAAGAGTGAAACGCTTGCACTTGATTGCAGGTGCAACTGTGTGGCTGCGATGGCTACATGGGCTGCAGGCAAACAAGTTCCCAGGTTAAGTAGCATGCACTCCAGTGGTGTGTCCATACCTCCGCTTCTCCTCCTCTCTCCTTCCCGGGAGAGGAGCCGCCCAAATCCTCCTTCTTCCTCCGCAGGGCAGAGGCGTCACGTTTTCCCTTTGGGCTGGCAGAGCTGTAAGGCTGCTGCCTTGCCAAAGGTTTCAGAGTTTGTGTTTAGTTCTAGTAATGCTGGTAGAGCAATTTCTTATCTTTTGGTTCTGTTCTAGAGCATAGGATCCAAACATCCTTTTAGAAGCATACGATGCAATGATGTGCACACTGGAGTGATACAGTGATAAGAATAAAATAATCCTACCTGCTGTATGTGGCCTTTAGATTATCTGATTTTACTCAGCACTAGTATGTGCCTGCATGTAAAATTGCCCCACAAAATTATTCAATCTCATGACAACTATTCAGCTTGCAAAGCAAAAATAATCATGTGATTACCCTGTAATTAGCTGATAGTTACTAATCAATTACAACTGCAGAGTTTGCCTTCCACTGAGAAGGTGCGTTGTGGTGATTCATGAGGAAGGCACGGTACCTGCCCCGAGCAGCTTACAGACATCCCGCTTTGCTTTGCTTAATGGCTGAGCACTTGCTGTGGCTGGAGGAAGAAATCCAGGACCAAACTCTTCATCAGAGCTGAATGGCAGGAGCCAGGCATCTCCCATACCAGCTACAGCGTCGGCAGGGTCTGGGTAAGACATGCATAATCTCATTATGGGGGGGATTAACGATGAACAGGTTGGCTGCAAAAGTGTGTTTGAATGAGTCCTGACTGAAGAATGCAAATGCATTCCCAAAACATTTGGATATTCCTGTTGTCACTTGTCTTCCGCAGGCTTAGCACAGCCAGGGCTGCTTCATTCACTGGGGCGGTTTGAAACCCCTGCAGTAAAAATAAGCACAAAGTGTATTCTACAGGTATTTATTTACTTTGATATTCCTCCTTTCCTGAAGGGATGAGTGTTACAGTCTACACCGAGGCAAAAAGTAAATTTTAGTATGTACATTGGCAGTGCGGGTTTGCTTTTCTGCTGTGCAGCTGGAAACAAGGCACTGGGCTTACCTGTCCCTTCCTCACTTAGCGACAGAGTCCGAGTCTGGAATATTTGCAATTAGTGAAAACGGGATTAGCAAACACCTTTGAATAGCAAATCTGGTAGAGTCCCTCATCTCTGGACACGCACTCACAAAACTCTCCCAGAATATCCTTGGCTCAAGCTTGAATGTTCATTTGACCTACGGAGGAAGGGATGATTTCGCAATATAAGAAGCAGTGCTGGGAAAACTGAAGGGAGAAATGAAGCTACCGGCAGGTTTGAAGAACAGTTTGATAAATATTTCTGCTGTGAAAGAAGGAAGAACAGACATGACAAGAATAGAGACATGTCTATGAGAAGTTAGGCAGGAGTTTAAAGGGAAGGCTGAAAAGCTTGAGCTTGATGCTGCAGGGGGGGAGCTTTTTTTTGAGAGACATGGGGGAAAAAGGTGAAAATATGATGGAAGAGGGAGAGGGACAAACTCTGAGGTTACAAATCAGAAAGAGCTATGCTTGAGGGAGCAAGAGGGGGGAGGCTTGAGGACCTTTGGGCAGAAAAATGTGTAGTTGGGTGCAAAAACTTGTCACCTGCCCAGCCAGTCATGAAGCCTGGAAGGACGGTGCCATGGTCCTGCTGCTCTGATCCCAGGCAGGATCCCTGCTTCCAGCGAGGGCCACGGTCCAGCTGGGAAGAACCTCGCTGCTGGGGAGCAGGGCTGGCTCTGTGCACACTGGCCCCTCACACCTGCACGGTGTGGGGGAAATTCATCCTCTTCACCCATGCCTTTCTCCCTCCCTTTCCATCATCCGAACCTCCTATTAAGAAAGATCCCGACAACACCATTAAAATGTCTTGCGTCGATAGAAAATTCATTGTTCGCTAAAAGCTAATCAAAGCGCGGGTAAACACAATGGTCCCCTTTTCCCCCAGCCTGACGTTTCATTTACACAAGAGCTCAAGCCGTCGCACCGGCGCTCTGCCATGCAGCCGTCAAGCATTGATTGTGCTATTCAGCAGGATGGCTCAATAATTACAGCCCCCGATCTCCAAACCACACCAAAGAGCAGGCTTACCACTGCTAGCCTTTGTTACTAATTGTCCTTCAGGATACTTGAGATGAATTACCGTGGCTTACATTTTCCTGTTTTTCCTTTCTCTTCTATTGGGTTAAAAAAAATGAGAAATCTTTCCACTTAGCGGAGCTGGACGGATCAGACAAGTGTAGCGTTGACTGTTGACAGCACTTCATAAGAAAACCCTCTGACTGCAAACTGTCTCATTGATATGTTCAGCTTGACACATCGGATTGATTTTTGATTGTTTTACAAAGCTCGCTTGTGCATGTTTTCATTATCAAGGCTGGGCAGTTTTCATACTAACACTCACAAAATGTTAGAGCTATTAATATAAATTGATATCATCTATACTGCATCTAATTGTAGCAAGTAATCCAACAAATTAAGCCTCTTTCACCAAAGCTCTCCAGAATGGATTGCACTTCTGATTATTCTTTTAGTTTGTTTTGTTTGGGGCCACTTGAAACAGTAGCAAAATTATTTTAGTTCTAACTTTTTAATCCTGCTAGTTGCAAAGACAGAATTAGAGCTGAAAGGTTTTAAATTCAAGACAGGTGAATGCGATCAGCACCAAATCCACGCTTATTCCCAGCAACTTCATCGGGAACTGGATCAGCTCCCATGCAAACCCTGCCGGGCTGCTGTTCGGGAGGTAGTGGCACGCTCGGGGAAAGGACGTTGTCAAACGTTCCCCACACACATGGACCCGTTGGATTGATGCTTGTCCTTCATTTATTAAATCTGTGGTCCCCAACCATCCCTGTAGTGACCCCTGCGATCCCATTCCCCATGCCCAGACTCCAGACTCTGATCCACCCTTCCCCTTGCTCTTTCTCATCTTTCTCCAACAATGCTACTTCATCGTAAGCAGCTCTGACCCCCCAGAAACCCCAGAAAGGAGGTGTGAGGTTGCTTGGCCTTTCCCATACAATCATTGTGCTCCTGCTGATGACCTCCATGAGAGTTTTTGCACAGAAAGCTGATCCAAACTCCCCCAGAAATTTAGGAGGAACTTTCCTTCCTCCTAAGACAGATTGAAGACACAGGTTATGGTTGAGTAACATGACTGCTGTGGGTAGCTGGCCCACACAGAGAATAAGCTCCTTCTGCTAGTCCTGTTTAGCAGTTACCCCTTGGAAAAATACTGCCTGCACTGCCTTTGCCTTTTTTTAAATGCAGTATGTAAAAAGGAGGAACGAAACCATCTAAGCTGAATTTTAGAAGAAGGAGGCCCACAGGCCATATGCGAAGCTGTAGCTGGTTTTGCTCCTGCATTCACTTCATCTGTGCACGCAGCCGGCATGATCACCCACTCGGGGAGCTGAGCAGCACCCAGTGACCAGGCATCCTATATTTCAGAAGATTGTCCTTTTTTTTCTCCAGTCCCAGGAGAAAAAAAAAATCATTTCCCATCACTTTTCTCCCCATTTTTTCCCCAGTAAATGAAAAATTAATATTCCTTGGTGCCACACGTCATTTTTCTGAACCCGAGATATGATTACCCCAGTTTCCATCAGCTGAGCAGGGGCTGGGAATTTCCACTCACGAACAAATGCCCGTCTTGGTTTTCTTTTTATAAAAAAGCATGGCCCTAAATAGTGTGTAAGCACTCTCCTGCGACTGTGCACCCTCTTCATAACCCTTCCACTCGAACAAAGTGATTGTCTGAACTGAAATCGCTTCACTGAGATGATTAAATTAGTTCCTACATGCCAGAGATGTACAGAGGTCTTGACATTTATATTTGGGTACTAGAGTCTGACATTCAAATGTATTCATGTTTGAAAACAGCATAATTTAAAAAGTAGCATAAAATCCATTAATATAATAGGAAGAGAGGGCGACGCTTTAATTTGTTTAGGGCTGAGCAAAATGATCGTTTCCAGGGGCTGCAGTGAGGGCAGACCGGCGCTGGCTGCGTTGGCGCAGGCAGGGGAGACGTGCTCTCCCCAGCATCCCCCAGACCCACCAACAGCCCGTGTGCTGGGGTGAGATATTAAACCCGGGGAAGCCAGGGTAAAAATGAACCTTGGTCTGCACACGGCTGAGATGTCTTTAATTGCAATAGGATTATTTTGATGTCATATAATCCACTATTTCTTCCTGCAGCTTGAAGTACACCTGTGGCTGGGCTGTCAAACCAACAAGCACACACGGACTAGATCTCCAAAACAGCAAAACAAACAACTGATTACGTTCTCAGTGATCGCAGCAAGTGAAAAGCATCAAAACCTATGCAAGCAGTTTATTCCAAATTCACCCAACAGCCCTACAAAGAGAACCTGACCCGACATTAAGTTTTGTATTGTGACGAGGATGCTGTAAGCTGTTGCTTGCCTTTAGTTAGAAACCAAAATTCTGTGGGTTTTGAAATTATTTTTGGCCCAATGATACACTTATTTAACATGTATATGAAAGACCTCTATCGGAATCCAAATCCCATTGTTTTATTGTGGTTTGGATACCCAAGCAGGCACTCTCTTTTGCCTGGAAATATGATTTTTTTTACCTTAACATAGAGCAGCATTGCCACTTTTCAATGTTATTTTGAATGAGTGAATGCAAATGACATGATTCAATTTCCAGAAGTGGTTTCATTCATGATGTGACATTAGCATCTGGTACCTAAAAGAAACACTCTTCACCAACTAAAATAAAAAAGTCTGATTGATAAATTCCTGAGAGCAAATTCCCTGCTACGCCAACAGTGCAGCAGCTCAGTAGTTTCATTCTTTTGCATCAAAACATAGCTCTCAGTTGGGATATTCATGTTTTTCCCAGGATGTCCCTCGAACGTGGGGGAAAAAGAACTTTAAGGATCTGGGCTGGAGCACATGAATGCACACGACCCAGTGGAAAGGAAGAAGGAGCCTGTGATAAACGTGCGTGCCCACATTTTGCTGGTGTGTGTCTGCACATATTTATTATTCTCATCTGCAATATTGATGACCAAGGACCGATCTCACTGCACATGCGTCTTTCTCCCCACATCCCTTTGCCTTGATTTGCACAGCTGAAATACGCTTGGATTTTTTTTGTTGCTGTTTTGGTTTTAAGCAGTGAATGAAATGCCCTGATGTTAATGCCAATTCATTTTCCCAGGTGAAAAAAAAAAAAAAAAAGAAAGAAAAGAAACAAATCAAAACAGCAAATAGAGGAATGGGGGCAGGCCATTGCAATCAATAGTGAACAGGGCTGGGAGATGTTGTTTCAGCCGTTGGGAGCAGGTCAGTAGAGGGGAATATATTGTAAGTAAGTGCTAAATATAAGGATTTTATTATGCAGGGAAACCCTCATTTTAAAGGGGCAGGATAAAACCGCATTCAGGATCAAGATCAGTCTTCAAAATAGTGAAAATTACTCGTGTGACTAGGACGACTGGTATCTCTTTTTTGGAAAAACAACTCTTAATTAATTGGGAAAAAATTGGCACAAGAATAAGTGCGAATATACACATGTATACATGGGTGTGTGTACATATACATAATACACTTATTTATTATGCACGTGTTGGAGTGTGTATATGAGTGTGTGTACATATGATAAGAATAATGAGCTATAACAAAAATGAGGGGACAATTATTCTGATCTTTTGTAACCCATCTCGGCTGTGCAAATTATCATTTTGAGCAGTCTGAAAACAGAAAACTAAGCATAATAGACTACAGGGAGGCATATTTAAAAAATAAATTAAGGAATAAAATGCACAGAGACAGAATGCCATGTTTTGTTATGTCATTCCCTGCCTGCCTTTCTTCAGGAGAGAGATTTCAAATTAAATTCAAAGACTCTACTTTTAAATAAACAATGAAAATTGAAAATAGGATTCCTTGTTAAAATATATATCTCTCCATTTCCTTTTTTTTTTTTAAAGTAACGCAGTACTGTGCAATGGTACAAAAAAAAAAGGGGGGGCATTAGGTATTAGGATTCCAAACGGGATAGTACATCTTTAATGATACATATGATAATTAAAGAATACAATAAACACAATTAGCATATGTTTTAAACAGTTTATTAGTGAAGCTTACCATAAAATCAGAATATATAGAGCTCCAGGGTTTGTTGGGATAACAGCTTCTAATCCTTAGAGTCATAAAATCCCTGGCTTGGAAGAAATGGGCATCTTTAAAATGATTGAATCAGCAGGCCTCGAGTGAAAACACACAAATTAGCAAACTCCAGCAGTTGGGCACTGTGGAATGCTGCAATGCACGGAGGTGAAGTCATCGCTGACACTGCCCCAGCAGCTCTGATAGAGCACAGCGGGGATATGGTGCTGCTGTGGACATCCGAGGAGATAATTACTTTAACTCCTTCCAGACCAGGGATACCCAAAAAATAAAATAATAATAAATTTAAAAAAAACCAATTTGGCCTTTATTTTGCAAATAGTCATCATGAGGAGAAACGAATGCCTCAGTAAGTGATGGGTATAAAGGCGATCACAGACTTCAAAAGAGAAGGGGGGCTTGCTGGGTTTGGTCTGTCCTCCCTCCCTCCCAGCCCTCCGAGGACACGACGGCATTTCAGCAAGGCAGAGCACAGCGCGATGAAGGGGCCCGCAGGTGGGTGNGCCCCCCCCCCCCCCAGGTGTGGGAACCCAGGGGACTCACCACAGGAATTACTGGGAGTTTAAAATTTGAATCATCTAGTTAACCAGTCTGGACAGGGCTCTAACAGCGCTCTTGCCCAGTGGACAAATAATACTCTTGGCAGTGGCACTTTGTATTTCTTGCCCTTGCTTCTTTTCTTTTCCCAATGTCCATATTCTTCCTTTATCTCTCCTTTTCTTTCCTTCTGACTTCAGGGCGGTGTGAGCAGTTGGGATTTCTTTTTTTCTGCTAATGATTAACATATAAGCTCTTTACATTCATCGCTCCACTGTAGAGATCATTTCTTCATTCTTTTGTTATTTGTTTGTTTGTTTGTTTGGAGGGGGTGAGGATGGGTTTAATCCTGCAGTTCAGATATTTTAGTTTCTTAAGAGCAGCAGGGAAGGCTTCGGATGAGAGTCGGTGTGGGCTGAAAGGAACGAAGCTCTGCTGAGTTTTTTTGAAGGGAAGGGGCAAATTGTCAACTTTATAATGAATCCTCATCAGATGTGATGACTTCCCAGCTCTGCATCAAGGGAGAAGAATAGCAGTCAAGCGGTGTTTGAACACATTCTTATGGGGAAATTGGAGTGTTTGGATCCTGAAATTAGATCTGAAGACAGCCAAACATCTCCATAAAAATGGGAGCTTCACTCAAATGAAGGCATTTCAAGTTTGCTCAGCTCCTGGTCTAATCTGAACAAATTCAATCACAGCTCAGCACAGAGCGAGCGTTTTGCTTTTCCTGCTGCATGGCAGAATTGGTGGGCATGGCGCTGCTTTGCATGAAAGAGGCTGCCTGCTAATTTGGGTGGTTGGGAACAAATTCTTCTGAGTCATCTTAAACATGCAAGGAATACTGAAAACACACGGCATATGTGCATGCATGGAGACAGTACGTTGCTTTACATTTACCCCATAGCTTGGAATTTGTGCTGATACTATTTTCCTTAACTTCTGCCTGAGACCTCAAGTCGAGGAGATGGAGGCACTATGTAGTAGCAATGCAAACACACAGCGTAAGCCACATTTTGCCCCATAGATGTGAGTCTGGATTTCCCCCATAATAGTCTAAATACAAAAGAAATGAGCTTGAGGAGAAATGAAGGTCCAAAAAGATGAAGTGACTTCCCCAAGGTCAAACAGCAGGATGGTGGCAAAGGCAGGAATATAAACATGAATTATATTGTCACTCTGCTAGAGGAAGAGGTTGAAATACAGCTCATTTTTTTTCCTGTAGTTTAGACCCAGCTTGACGTATTTGACCTCTATTCAGCTGGCCAAGGTCCAGGGAAAGAAATATGAAAAGTAGGATTCTCTGTCTACTCTCGGGAAAGAGATGAACGTAACCTGATGTGTATTATGGGTTAACTCAACGGGATTGCCTGGTTTAAGCAAGCCAAGGGGTGAGTCAGGGTCTAGTCAACTGGTTTTTCTATTGACTTCATTGGTTTTGAGTTACATTTGGAGAGAGACAGAAATTTGGCCCAGCAAGCTGGGTAGAGGGGAGGGAATGTAACTGCACCTGTTTTTTATTGTGATGTTTCCCTGTTGACATTCCCACACTGATTCATAGCCGGCGGTGCTCACCAGACACAAGAGTCAGCACAGTACAGGGAGGTTTGATCACAAGACCTGAATTTTATCTCCATCTCCAGTTCTTAGCAGAGGAATTCAGCATCTAGTGGAGCATTCACAGTAAGTTGGCAGGGAAGCGCAGAGCAAAAGCAGCTTGGCATTCTGCTTAGGGTAGTTATTTCAGCCTGTAAAACCCTCACCCAGGGCTCAACCTTACCTGGAAGAAGGTTCTGCAGACCTCCATCCCTGCCTTGGCTTTACACGCTCCTTTTGGGGAAGAGTTCATCATCTGGGAGGTGTAACGTCGTATGCCGCTGTCTGATTACAGCATGTAAAGCCTGCTGGCACACAAGTGTTAAAGAATAATATATGTGCCAGACGTAACTCAACCGGAGCCGGGTGCGCTGGAGGGTACCAGTCGCTGCTCCCTTGTGCCACTTGCCCACCCACATCCCCTGTGATGGGTAAAGAGGCACTGGTGTAAAATTGCAATACTCGGGAGCAGAATATCCTTCAGAAATGAGGAGTTATATCAGTAGGAATTCATGTCGATCAAAATCAGAAACAAAATTTAGTGTCAGCTAGCCTTCTCTGTTCTCGCCATTATAGAGAAGGCCACGACATTCTCTAAACCTGAGATTTTAAAGAAAACATTTTAAATAACAATGTGTGCACTATTCTCTTTTTCATTCAGGTGTAAACATTAACGCACTTTATTTTTTTTAACCAACTAAACATGTGGCAGAAGCATTTCTGCACTTTGAATATAAGGTCAATTTAGCATATGCAGAATATTTTCCTGTTCATTTTCCATTAGCATTTTATATTTATTAGTGAGAAACTCAGAAATGGTGGATTCTGAATTCAGCTAAAAACTAATTCTGCACTGAATATTTGACTAAGATATTGACTTTAAACTGTGATAGTTATTCTAAGAATAATACCATAGGGTTTCTTAGCTAACCCATATCACACATAATTTGACACTTGAATGTTGAGGTCTCATACATGTGTTCAAACAGTGAGAAAATGATGCACAGAATTTTTCAAGAGCTCTTTGAAATAAAAATTTAAAAATTGGAAATTTATTATGTGCCCCAACTATATTGCAAATTGAAAAATTGACAGTAGTGGGTAGCCTATACAGCGACATTTATCAGCTTGGTTCCTCTGCACAGACTTTTAGGATGCTTTATCATGGATTAATGTCTCTCAGCAAAGAACGTGCTAAAAAAAAATAAGGAATGCAGCTGATAAGATTAATGAAACAAATCATTGTTGAAAAGCATTTGGTGAGGTGTGAATTTGCAAGCTAGTTTCCTAAAACAATATTTGTAAAATAAACAAAAATTAATATCCATTAATATTAACATAATTATCTTAACTGAGAACGTTGAACTGTTGCCTGTTTTGTTCTTTTCAACTACGGCATCTCAGTACAACTGGGTTTGTAGCAGGGGAATAATCTGCTTGCGTACGCTGTAATGACACAAGAAATAAAATGTAATAAAAAGAATAAAATCTGAATTCCCATCTCAGCAAAGAGTAATTCCACAATCCATATATTTTTTGGTGGCTTTCCTATAAGGTGAATACTTCCGCATGGCTTTATTTCCTAGACCCATTTTCACTGCCACCTTGAGTAGGGCTCACACGCGAAACTCGTTCTGCTTAATACAAAAAGCTTTCCCCAAATCTTAAAATAGCTCTGAGTGATCCTAAATTTCCGAAAGCCACGGAGGGTGATGAGAGCGGGTACAAACACATGCTGGCCCTGCTGCCTTCCTTCCAGCTGGGCTCAGGAGCTGCGAGCTCCCGCTGCAGCGGTGGCCCTCGCCGTGGGACAGCCCCTCCTCTCGGCCTTTCCCACCAAGGAGGCTGGGGTTCCAGGTGGGCATCCCAACTTTTGCGTGCACATCAGAAGCAAACTTCAGATCTTCACAGCTCTGTGCACAAAAATGTGACATTTTTCCATGAGAAATGACTTATTTTTAGTTCTGCAGATACCGCAGTAGCTTGCTAGTGAAACTAGGCACGTTGTGGACTGAAGTAAAAATACCATTACCTCACAAATTTAAAGCACAGGCAGAAAAAAGGGAATTTGTTCTTTTAATCACCAAAGCAATATGATACACGCTTACATCCCAATAGATTGTTAGGTTGCAATTTGCCGAATGCAAACAATGTGGTGCCAGGTGGTGGCACCACCATGAAGGGACAAGGGGTCTCGGGCAGTCCAAGATGCAGGACAAGCCGAATCCATCCCTTTGGGTTTCAGACATCTCGGTGCTAAAATCAGCCAGCTTTATCATGAGGAAGCCTCAGCAGGCAGGATGGGAGAGGTTTAGCTTTGGCTTCAACAAGCCTTTTGCTCTAATTTGCAGTTTGTTAGGTCCTACGTTAGTGTTTGCACACCTGCCCACACAAAGGGGGTAACATATGTTTTAGATGGGATCCTTTCTTTGAAGCAAATGAAATGCTAAAGAGTTTCTTAGCAAATATCGCCTCTCAAAACCTACCCGGGTCTATCTCATGCAGGCGTGAGTTAGAGTCTGTCCACCGCATTGCCACTAGTGGTTGTGTAAAGTGTCCACCAGCTCTGATATGGAGAGACCAGTGTTACGGGAATAACTGACGTTTCAACTCATTGGCTCAGCAACCTCATTAATTTGGCCTTAATCAAACTACTTCATCCAATCTGAAAAAAAAAGTTATGTTTTACCTAGGCATTCCTTAACCACCTCTCTTATTACTATCGAGACTTTAAATGCTGTTTTGAGGAAAAAAAGCTCTGAAACATTTCATTTTGGAAGTGTGGAAGTGCAACTTTTTTTAGTCTCTTTTCCAGCCTGCCACGCTGCCATATTTACCACGGCGCTAACAGTTGTCAGAGATTATCTGGCTGAGTCACAGCTTTTATGGGCTCGACTCCGGTACTAGAGACGCGAAGCAGCTCCTCTGCAACCCAAGGTTTATGTTGGCATAAGCAAGATCAGAATTCGCCCTTCTGTTTACCATTTAGCTGAATCACCCCATCACAGACCAACTGTCATCTGTCACTCCATACTTTTAATGGTACATTGCACTGATGTTGTCTATTTTTTCCCCTTCCTAGCAGCCCTGTCACTCTGGTATGTGCTAATCTCTTCTTCCAGGCTTCTGTTGGATCTCTTAATGATGATGCCACTGCAATGTAGTTGGGGTTTTTTTTTAAAAAAAAAGGCAAGAGAGACTTTGGGGAGCTAGAGGCAGAATCAGATTTGCCCTCTAACTCAAGCTGGAGACTAAACAGACCTCAGTCTTTTGGAAGGTGCCTCCTAAGATGTGTTTTATCCGTACAGTCCCAGGCATCGTTTTAGCTAGGGACCAGAGGAGGTACCCCTCCCACAGCCAGAGCAGGGCTGCATCTCTCCAACTAAGTGCATTGCAGAGAATTAATTAATTTTAAAATTACATTCTGTTCTCAATGCTAGGGCCTCGCTGCAGCTCTGTATTCCTATGGCCAGTGGACCAGAAATCTTTACCCAGTGACTGGCTTCCTTAGGGCCCCAGTGGTGACAGCACTTCGATGCTTATTAACCCGTGTGGTGACAAAGGACTCACATGGCCCTGGCAAGCGCCTTTGCACAACGTCGAGCACCCGGCTTGCGTCTCCAGACGAGGAGGTGCTTTTCTAACATCTGCAAGATGAATCATGTATTTTTTTTTTTTGTATTGCAATAAGCAAAACAGGGAGAGAAATGCCTTGCAAAAGGCAATTCAGCTGTGGGAGGAGCTGCCCACCCAGGGCAATAGAAAATATTTCAAAGTTTTAATATTATTTCCTGCCCTCACAGGGGTATATGTGGGTGTTGGGGGAATTTAAGCTACAACAATCTTCAGTGAGTTTTTCTACCCATTTTCCATTTGTATACAGTTAGACTGTTCATCTAATAATTTTAACCTTTTTTTTTATTTTTGCAAACATCTACAAAAAATTCTGAAGTTTGTTCGTGGCCTTTCCAAAATTACCCATATGTATGTAAAACAAGCATTAACACTGAGCAGTGAATTTAGTGTGAACTATCACTTAGCTATTGCGGGTAACGCCTGTGAAGATTAACCCATTTGGGGGTCCACACGTTTTTATGTTGGCAAAGGTTTTTGTCCCTGCAAAATGCAAGTCAACATATGCACCATTTTGATGAGTCCAAGTTCATGATAAAAATGGTTTTGCTAGTTCAATTGCTATATGTATGCGACATATAGTATACATAACTTGTAGAGGTCCATCTGGTAAGAGAAATAATACTGTGTCATTGCATAATATGTGTCTGGGTGTGTGTGTATGTCTCTGTACTCCTTCTTTGTCATGATTCCACAGTTTAATTTAAATACGTGTTTCACTTCTCTCCATATTTCAGGTTTATTACAGAGAATGAAAATCAGGAAGCTTTTTGTTCACTTCATACATCTCTTCCAGCAAAGCCAGACATCAGAACCCAGCACAGACTCCAGAGTGATTATTGTTACACATGATCTATGGAGCAGATAAATTACAGCTTGATTTTTATAAGGTATATTGAGCCTGCAGGCTTCAGCAGAAACAAAAACAAAACAAAACACAAAACCTTGGTTTAACTAGTAATTTGAGGAAATATGACAAACCTGACATGGAAGTCACAGAGCAAATAAATATGCACATCCATCATTTTGTAAAATAATGCCTTCGCTAGAGAGACCTCTGCTTGCTGCAGTCTGCAGTGTAAGATTTCAGATCCTGCTACATGAAGAATCAAGTTAGCTATAGTTGAAAGAAACAATTGCATGTATAAGAAAACCAGTGCAGTACAGTAAAATAGTGCAAAAATCAATCTGTGTGAGTCAAAACTAAATTGGTTTTAGGACATATTATAATATTCCTGGAATGTTTAGATGTGGTTTTTCTTCATAATATGATTGCTAAAATACCGATCAGAAAGTCTTTTCTTTTATTGTAAAATAATCTAGTTCCTAGAAATAAAATCACCCAGTGGTTATTGCAGATATAAAATCCTACTTCATACAAAACATAACAAAAGGCAGTTTCAGAGTCATCTTCTGAGCACAATAGTTTTGTTGGTGCACTGGAAAGGAATTATGTACGCAGTTCTCACTTCAGGAGTCAGCTTTTGGTACCTACTATTCTTTTTGCAGCTTGCCAATATTTGGAAGGTTTTGTGTGATGCTGAGGAACACCGTCAGTGCCCTTTGTGTGAGATCTGCCTCTTGAACAGTCCCATCCCTGTGGAGTCAGGGAACTGCAGTTATCACTGAGTTTGAGTTCACAACGCAGCAAAACGTACCTGCTCAAAGAGGAGGCTGCAGCATGGCACTGATGGGGATGTTGCCTTTGACATTGGGGGGAGGGGTTTACTCAGAGTTTAAGGGTTAAATCTAACAATTTATGTCAAACTGCCTCTGGCTAAAGCACAAAACAGAACTAAATGCTCCACCCCTAAAGAAGTGTCTTCATCAAAGCCACGACCCCTTTCATGCTCCATTCCTGATCCAATGAGTCCTTAGGTTTTTCTCCATTTCCAGGGATGGTTCTTGAATAGACAGGATGGAGAGGAGCCAGATCACTACCACACATACGCAGGCACATGTCCAAAATACCTGCCAACCTAGAGAAGGAGACACTGCCACGTGCAGGGAGGTGGGTCTGGGTCCTTCCAGGCAGCAGCAGGACCTAGATCGCCAGCACCCTGTGCCTGGTGTCCACCACGTTCAGAGAAATCCCCGCAGATGGTGCCTGGAATAAGGTGGAAAAGCCTCTGTGTGCAAGTTCCCAATGAGGCAGAAATACAAACCACAAACTGAGTGCCTCAGCCATGTCAAAACTGCCATGAATCTGAGGATACACAGAATTATTGCTGTAGGTATCTGAGAGCTCTAACATCCAAAGCTGGAGTTCCAAGAAGTAAAGGATTTCAGGTTAAATAGGTTGGGAAGTAGGGCTGAAGTTCCTTTTGAGGTGTTTGCCTCCATTATTATCTATGATCCACATAACCTGGCTGGGAGGTCTGCAGGAAACTCTAAATTGGACTACGAGCCTCGTATCTTCCACTCTTAACCACAAGACCATCCTAAGTGTACAACAAAGGTGGTGGTCAGCAAACTAAGTCTAAGTTTGAGCTCTACAGCAGCTGTTCTGGTCTCATCTTGTAGGTTTTGGTCCATAAGTATGATCCTATGTTTTGGTCTGATCCTGCAGTTCTTGGTCAGGCAAACCTTGCTTGAGCCACTTGGAGCATAGTTTATGTGAAGAGTCCATCATCTATTCCACTGCGTCTTCCAAGACGCGTCTTACAATTGAAAAGAAAAATGCATGTTCACTACTCTTAGCATTGCAAAGCCAAAATAACTGTTTTGTGCTTCATCCATAAAATTGCCAGCTAAATATTCATTCTGGAATCATTACTCCAGGTGTTTGTCAAGGAAGATGTACAAAGCAGACAGAACATGTTTAGCATTTCATATACCAGGTTGAGCTGCGGGAGTGACAGGTTGAAAAATCTTGTTTGGACTCATAGACTGAAACCGTTTAATATAGAAGTCACTGGTGGACTATAAATATGGAAAACCAATGTGCCATATTTTTATAGAATCCCCATTCTGCATGTCTTTTAAACATATCAGTATTTCAGAGAAGCTGTAGAAGCTAAACTCACCCATTTTTGCTTTGAACATCTACAGTTCTTCAATGGGTGAAACTTCAGAAGCCCCTACATAATATACAATTCATTTGAATGTGCATTTATATTAACGGACCCCACAAAAGCCAACTGTGTTCATTTAGGCTAGGAATTACCCAATTTGCTCACATAATCTCAGCAATTATATGTTCATCTTGTTTAAATATCAGACCTATGGTGTCATTTACGTAGTATCTGATCTTTTTACTTAACCTCAAAGATATTAATCTTTATTAAAGGGGATGAGAGGCAAAGAGGGGGAAGAGATGCTGGTGACAGATACTCTGACAGCTAGGAAAAGTCATTTATAAAGTGAACATCAGTAAACATTAGGGGTGACATATTGATATCAGCAGCAAGTAAACGGATGGCCAAGCTAGGATGAGGTATTACACCTTAAATTGTGGAAACCATTTTTTTCCCCAAGGTTGATCTTTTATATTTCTTAAAGAGAAATTTACTATTATGCCTCCTGCTTCCCCTATGGTAAAATGCGAGAAATTTGACTGAGATTTACTTAAAGTGACAGCAATGCCCCATTTTGTCCAAGAAAGATGATTACTAAATGTCACGTCTATCTACTCTCATGTGGATCACTTATTTGACATGTTCGTGTCTAAGCTTCATAGCAGTTTGCAACATGTTTTCTGGTGCTCTAAGGCAATTCGAAACCTTTGTGGTGAAAACATGAGCTGGCCAACAGCAGTTCATTAAAATAAATAAATAATAAAGTTGGGATTTGCTCCTCTCAATCCCAAGGGTGTCAGGCCAGAATTAGGCACAAAAAGCCCTTACAAAACCAGGCAAAGAGCGTATGCTTCTGGTCAGGCTGTGAGAAGAGCATTGCTGGTGGGATGCTCTTACCATCTCATCTGAAGTAGAAGCACACCAAAAAGAAAACACTGCTGTTTAAACACAGAAAATAACCTCATACAATTTGCTCTTTTCATTTTTTTAGAAATCTGTGAAATGGTACAAAAATCTGAAACAGGGAAGAGCTTGGGTTCTCCCACTTTTCTGCAGAACCAGCTTCTTTTTTCCCCCACTTTGCTCAGTTCCTGGAGGGGGAGATGCGAAACCCAGCTGGGTACAGACGAACCAGCAGAGTCATGAGTGTGAGCTCCTGCAGTGGGGAGTCCATTTAAATCTGCTTTGCTGAGCCTCGGAAGTGACCTAAGGAAAGCAAAATGGAAAGCAAGGTAGAAGGCCTTTTGCACAAAATGGAACAGTAGTCATGAATAATTAATGGATTTCTACCTTCTGTGCTGCTTTAGCTCATCTTTCTTAGTAGTTTTTGCCTTCCTGTCTGAAAGTGTGTCTATAGATTGATAAATTAATGCATGCATGTTTTGGAGACCATAATGCAGCAGCCTGAAAAGTCAAGAATTAAGGTGTGTGTTGGAGATGCAACCTCCCACCAGACCCAGCTTTGTTCAGCAGTCCCCACAGGCCGGGGTGAGGGAATGCTCTCACCCAAAACCAGGCTCGGGGACCTTCTCAGCAAGGCCAAACGCTCTTTTTCCCATCCTCTTTTAAAAATTCCTACCAGCCCTGTTCAAATACAGCAGTTAATAATAAAAGAGAGGGCTTAAGCTCTGAGTGCAAGGACATGAATACATCTAATAAGAATTATACACCTTTGCGTATGTTTTAGCACCATTCAGCCAACCTGTGCAGATGCCCATGTATTTATGAATTTTGAGATGCAAATGCTAGGGTCACAAAATATAGCAACACTATTGAGCCACGGCTTATGCTTTTGACTGCCCTGTGCTATCTGTGCAGTCATAACCTCAGTCATGTTTGCATGATCAACGTATCCCAGGCTAATGGCAGCTCTCTAAAATTTTAAGTTTTTTCTTGCAGAGACGCCTCTAGATGCCCAGTTGCCAGCTCACACATCAGCCCTCACTTTAGTCACAGTTTAACTCCCAGAAAACCTGCAGGAGCAACAAAACCAGCTCTAAATGTATCCTATGTAATATGAAAAGAGGGGTTTTTTTAGCGTATGGTGGAAGATTAAAGCCATTCTAAATGAAAGTAGAGTGTGTAACTGGATACAAGATTTCTAAATAGGTGGCACATGTCAGCAGGCATTACAACAGTGTCTTTAGGTGAGCCTTTGATATAGACTGCTGAATAGTTCAGTGAGATAGATGAGACCATGAGAGAGTTTCACAGCCTTGATTTGTTTTCCAGCTAAAATAAATGTGAATAGAATCGACTTAAATTACCTGTGATTTTTCTGTCTTTAAAAGGACACATAAAAGCTCATGAGATCACTGCATGCCCTGGGAAAAAAAGGGAAAGAAAAAAAAAAAAAACAGGAAAACTATGAAAGATTCATTTTAATGGAATCCAGGTTTAGCTGCTTCATATTTAATAATGATTAATATTTCATTTACTACTGGGGACTCACCTTTTTCAGAAGAATGTAAGATTCAAGGCACTATCATGCATTAAGATTTTATGTCTGACTGTAGCAATATTGTAAGGGTTTGCGTTGAAGATGCTTAAGCCTGATGCAGAGAGCCTGGAAGCAACAAGGTTTCCTTCTTTTTTCCTACAGTCAAAATAGGAGCCGAAGCCCCAGGAAGCAGTGGGGTATTGCTGTGAATCCTAGCAACAGGCGGAGAGAGAACTGTATGCTTCTTCACGTCCTCCAAGTGTTGGTGCCTTCTGGTACGTGATTTACAGGGAGCAACAGAGACCTTGGAAAGGCCCTTCATGCTGTTGCATCAAGAAAGAGCAGGAAAGGACGGAGTTTTTCCAGTGGGGTGGGTGAATTATTACAGTCTGGGGGGGAAAGCAAACAAAGCAACGCTCCAGAGTTCATACTGTCATTGCTATTGCACTTTCCTTCATTACAACACCCTGCCTATTGGTGCGGTGTTTTTTTGATTTTCTGTGCTTTTAATCTTTTTTAAGCCCTTCTCAGCGATCATGTCGGCTTTTCTTTTTAAGCAAATGCTGAAAATTTACACTCAAAAGTGTGAGCATAGAGTTCTGCAAGAAAAATCCATAATTCTGCAGTCTGCAATGAAATCATGAGCATTAAAAGCTATGACCTGCATTTTGCAGAAAGGAAACTGAGACCTGAGCACGTATTTCCTGAAAGGAGAGGCTCCTTTTAAATATGCAGCAGGTCTTGTCTTGCCAATATTAAACTAGCTTTTCTTCCTGGAGAGTCTGTCAATACAGTTTGACCTGTCTCTGTGGATATTCTTCAGAGCCTGAAGCGCTCAGATAATCTAAAAGGGTCCCCTGAGACCATCCTAGGAAGGTGGTTTTCAGTCAACTGGCTTCCACAGCACCTGGGACAAAGAGCAAGCTGGGACCTCTAGACTCCTTGGTCCCATCATGCCGTTCAGAAATGTACCATTTCCCAGCTGATGCCAATTTGTTAGCTTTTGCCACTAGTTTTCCTACTGGAAGAAGCTTGCAGACTCCTAGGAGTTTTGCCTGGATGCAAACTGTAGGAAGAGGAGCAGCAAGAAGAGCTGGGGTGGAGGGCATTTCATTGTGCAACAGAGACTGCTGCTTCTGTTAAAAGATTAATTTTTTAGTAAGTAGCACTAGTGGGTTGTTGCCTTGCACTGGACCAGCTGCTGCAAAGATGAAGCACAGACTCAGACAGAAGGTTGCAGCAGAAGAGAAGGATTTGGCTCCCAGCTAGCACCAAAGCGAAGAAGGGTCCTATAAGACCTTCTGTCTCGGGGGGATATGCTCAAAATGCACTCCCCTCCTGGAGCAGCTCCCTTCAAGATTTTCTATCAAGATTTATTGCTAGGAGAGGGCAAGCTCTTTCTTTGCTAGCAATTTCAGTTTCAGATCTCATCCAGGGGCTCTGGCATTTGCATAACTTCCCACGGAAACTGAATCAATGTTTGACATCATGGAACAGAATCTCAGGCGTGATTTAGCATTAGTAAGCCACTAGTCATCAGCATACTGTCATTCCCCTATATCTGACATCTTAATATAGTCAGCCCCATGCACACACATGTTCAGCAGCAGCAAATTCTTACACTGTCGCCATGCATGAGCTGTTTAACATGGGCTTGCACATACGAACATCCAAAAGACACTTGTCCAATATGATCAATTTTCAGTTCTCAAAATGCATTTTCCTTTTAGGTAAGAAGGGAATTTTAAGTCCTCTTAAATAATTGAAGGTACTACTGATACAATCAAAAGTCAAGCTCCCCAAGATGAAAATGTCTAGATGATGAATAAGTTAATGGAACTAAAATCCCAGTCGTAGCTGATTAGGGGACCAGGAGAGTTTATCAGAGATGGGAATGTACAAGCCCAGTCACAGCCTGACCTTGTAACGAATGAGAGCTGAAAAGCAATTAATTGAGAAATTATCAGGGAAAAGCGAAGTTGTATGGTTGGTTAGGTAAAGCAATATGTCAATGGGCCAGGGATTGATTTGGCTGGAATACCTCAAGGTCTCTGTTCTGATGATTCAGGGCTTGAAGGAACTGGCCCGAGCCAAGCAATAAAAATAAAACAGGGTCAGCAGAGGGAGTCATCAGTCAGCGCGGTGGATCAGTGTTCATGTATTATTTAGCTGATAGTTAAGGGAAGTTATCAAACAAGAGCAGTCTTTAAACCCAACTTTTTCCCCCAGGGGAGGGGAAATGAAGGGAAAGAAAAGAAGATGCTCTATTGTGCCAACCCTCACCGACCTCGGCTAAAACACTGAGCTAGGAGATGGGTCCTGGAACAAGAGTTTCCATGAGCGTGTGTTCACAGTGAGGGATGGTCGGTTTTGCTTGGGGCTGCACTGAGGCAGTGACAAAGACCCCCCACTGACGCTCAGTCCAGCTCTCCAGGCACAGCCACTGAATCCCAGAAGGCAGCACTGCACCAGCTTCTTCCCTTGGCTTCTCCTTCCTCCCTTTGCCTGCCAGCTGACTTTCTGATGCACGTTAGAGTACAGGCAAATCTACATGCAGTTCTTCAACCTCTGCTCTGCTTTGGTTTGACAGTGGGCATCGTTTTCTGCCGTGATGTTTTCTTCCTTCCTGCTGCCAACAGGCTGCACAGGACTTCTACTCCCATCTCCAGCAGATACCAGTACCTCTCCCAGGCCACCAAACTAACAGTGACCTCCTGCCTCCTTGTATCTTGATTGTATCAACTCATCCACACATCAGCCTCTCACATCCTATACATTTGGGAAGCTATTGCTGAGACCAGGACTTTAGCAGGTTGATCTGAGCTGCAAAGTGTGGCTGGAAACACAGTTCCTCTCCTTTACAAGATGCTTTAGGATCTGAAGATGAAACAACCTGAATGAGAATGTAGTATCCTGTAGCTCAGGAGAACAGCAAAGCAAAACAAACGATATATAAAGTCTTCTAGAAAGATCAGTGGGTTGGGTGAGAATAGCTGTCTCTTTGCTTGTCTTGTGACAATTCACTAAATAACACTATGTCTCTCTCTCTGAAGACAGGAGAAAACCCCCGCAGAACCAGCCAGCACATGTTTCGTGACAGGATCAGGGCCTCAGACACCACAAACTGTTCCTTTTTGGGATCAAGATCCTGAGATGCTGCAGAAAATTTGGGCTGGAAGTTTGCTGGAAAACTACAGCTACCTTTCCCAGCAGGACCATATTTAAAGTACTGGGCTTCCTAAATATTTCAGATTTGATACTAGATCTTTTTTGTCATTTCCTTGACAAAACCTAAACGACAGCCGCCTCTGTGGCTGAAAATAGGAACGTCATTACCATCATAACTATAGTGGGGCAAGAGACAAAGGCTTGGCAGATAAATATAAAATGTCCAGTGATGCAGTTATAGGGTGGGCACTTTAATGCCAAGGCTAAGGGGTGCTGCCTGGGGATAATAAAATAAAGAAAGATTATAGCACGAAGAGAAACTTGCATATCCCCACCACAGCAGAGATGAGTTGCACTGGGCTCTGCTCTTTGCCCTGCAAGGATGCGGGTGGGGAGGGTGGCCAAGATGCGTGTGGATCTGATTTGGTTGTGGGTGTCTTGTGTCAGGGGACCCCAAATGGGGAATTGAAGGAATGGAAGGGAACTAAACTCTTCCCCATGGGAAAACAGTTTCCTTGCTGAGACTGGTCTCTGACTGCAGGGAATGGTCAGAGTCCAGGAACACCGCCGATGGGGAGCTAAAAACCCCACTAACCAAATTAGAACAAAGCTGTGATTTTAGCTTGTTAAATCTCAACATGTAACAAATACAAGAAACTCCAATATTTCACTGCAAATAGCCATTGCTGCTGCAAACACAGGTTTTTAGAAGGAAATTCCAGCAGCAACTTGGAGATAAAGGAACGACTTTATCCCGCTGCCTATGGACATATCTCAACACGCACTCATTTCTGGGACTCACAGTAAGTCACGCTCCATGTAATGCATTTTCCATTTGTCCTGACCCGAGAGCTTTGCATTCAAGGAGCAGATCCCCCAAGTGAATTCATCAGGAGGAATAATAACCAATGCACAAGCTTGGAGTTGCTAGGCCAGCAGATCCATCCTGCAGTTGTCAGTGTGCTGAATTTCAGGGTAGCATAAATGCAGTCTCCCTTACTTAAGGACCAGAAGGACACAGCAATATTTTTTCCAGCCTATTTTACTGAAATGAGGGAGAAAGAATAAACATGAAGTCTAAGCTGCAGCAAACAAGACTAACTAGCAGTGCCCAGCAAGGGGGTCATTAAACAGAATATCCTTTGTGAATAAAGGAAAAAGGTTTAAAAGTTTTCTCTCATTCCAGCAGATCCTCTCAGTCATGCACAGGACAGCAGATGTGATGTGCTTGGGGGATGTGGAGACACCTGGCACGGGATCCTCAATCCGGTCGGATGGGATGGGACAGGTGACCATCATGTTCTTTCATTTCTTCCTGACTTTGGGAGCTATGTGGAGCCTTGGCTGTGTAAATCAGAAAAGTTTCCTTGGATTTGTACCATTTTGTGCCAGGATAGCATTCAATCTGATGATCAGCTTGGGAGAAAAGTATGCCCTTTCTAGGGTGAGTGATTTACTGCCTCACCTCCCTGAGCATTTCCACATAGGTGAATAAGACAGGCTCAGAGCCACTACTCACTCTTAACAGTAGATCGCTCTGAGAAAGAAAAAATGGGATTTGCCCCACTATGACCAACATTGCCTTTTCTCCTTCGCTTCCTTTTTGGGATTGCATCATCCCTCTCCTCTGAGGCTGAGCTGCTGCACAGTGTCAGTACAGCATCTGACAGTTTATGAAGTGGTAGTGGAAGTGCTGGCATGTCCTGGCTCTAATCACGTATTATCACCTTATGATAATTATCAAAGCTGATTCCAAATGAATCCTCTTTGGAGAAGGTCCTTGGCCTGCCCTCTGCTCTGCAAAATGCATGCGGTATCGCTTGTGCAAACACAACAATCACCAGCAGTAAAATCAGTGAAACCCAAAATGTGACATTACATTGCATAAAGCAGCTAGCTAGATATGATCACTGAGACATAATAAATTCATGTTGTTGTGGTAGGAATCAGGAAACATTTGTAGATACATATAAAACTTCTGTCTGAAAGAATTCTGTGATCTTCTGATGGTTTGCATGTACACTTCATAGTTGGTGGCATGATCTTGCTAATATGGGTTTGTGCATTCACAAGCTGTGTAGCTGCAAAAACCCAGAGACCAATTCCTTGCATGATTTTTTTAACTTAAAATACTGGTACCTGAAATTCTTTTGTACTCCAAATACCACTAGAAATAAGACAACAAAGGCCAGGCAGAGTACAAACAGAAGATTCATGGCTGTTGAAACATCCTGGTCTGTAGAAGGTGTGCTGAACTGCACTCTGATCTCACATGGCTGGGATGAAATTCATAGATTTGGCCTCTTTATTTTCTTTATTGTTTTCACTGATGGTCAAAGACTTTCAGTATAAAGGCTTAGCGATGTGCTAAGATTGTCACGATGTGCAAAGGCAGGAAAGCACCCAGTTTGGAGTCTGATGTAGTTTCCATTATAAGCTAAATTAAGAAAGACCATCAAATGCATGGGACACTTCACACCAGTAGTAGACTGGTGTGTATGGGTGTATGTACGAGACCACCAAGGGAGGGAAGGGTGGTCAGGTACCACTGACCCCTATCTGGGACTCAAAAGACGTGCGATGTGTTCCGAACTCTCCCATAGATTTCTTATACAGGTTCAGACGAGCCATTCAGCTCCTCTCTTTCCTTCAAGTCTTGTAAAATGTGGAATCATCACATTTTCATTCCTAGGATCTGCCAAAGCCCCAGTGGAGGGTGGAATGACAATTCCAGGCACCACTGGAGCAGGGATCTCTGGGACCACTGCTGTGTTTGCCCTCTATATTTGTAACAACAAATCAAATTATATTTGTGTTTTCTGAGGAGAAGGAAATCATTCAAGCAGGTAGGCTCTAGGTGTCAAAGGGGACCCACATTTCAAAATATTGTGTGCTAGACTCAAGCAGAGCTTGGTATGAGAGACAGGCTTAGTTAAATCTGTAAATCTCCCATTTGGGCTTCTTGTTGTTGTTGCAAAGGGTTAACAGACTGCAAAACATTTCTAGGATGAAGTGCTAAGATTTAGTGTACTGAATTAATTCTTAAATTAGAACAGGGGATTTGCACATGATTTCTAAGGGAAATTATCTTCTGGGTAAAATTAATACAGGAGATGTTTCAACATCTGGGATGGCATTATTATGAGCAATGATTACCCAGACATTGCCAAAAGAAAGAGATCACAGTAGACCCTTTCTTTTCCTAACGAAAATAAGCCACTCACCCTGAAGGAAGAAGACTATTTGCAGAAGGACTGGCTGATTTGGAAATGCACAAGAAGTAAATTCTACATGAAAAAAAGCTGCATGCTTTGCTAATGGACAGTTGGGAAACAGAACTGCAGACAGTGAAGGTACCCTTTTATACGTGGGCTCCGGGCATCAGTCTGCCTCACCTTTTTGCTCTTCATCAAAAAAAGGTGCTTAATGCAGTGCTACAGCTGTCCAGGTGTTTAATGTTAAGAGGTTAAAGAGGAAACGCACTGGCAGGTGCGACCTGGAAAATCTCAAAAAGGGATGGCTAGTCTGTCTGCTCCCCACCCAGAGACCACAAAATTCATCCAAACACCTCATCTTCCTCCAGCCTTTAGAGGGCTGGGTTTTCCCTGCCTAAAATTTAAATAGGGCAGAGAGGAAAGCCAAAGCAAGACCTGCTCAAGTTGTTTAGTCAAAACAACCACACACCAGGAGGAGCTTATAAATATTTATTTTGCTTCAGAGCATTTCATTTTGTCAAGAAAAGAGGAGGGCGCTTGAGAAAGGGAAAAAGACCAGTGGCACGCCGGCCCCTGCTCCTTTCAAAGGAAAAACCACCGATGTTTAATTCAAATGGGCATAAATGGAGGAGAAATGCCTCTTTACTTTCATGTTAGTAGCTGGCTATTAAATTACATCACAAGTGCTACGTGTGGGACTAGGCGAGTGCATGGTTATTTCCGTCTTCTAAACCAGAGTGCAAGTCTCAGCGTAATTACTTTGGATCCAAGTGTAATTACCAACTGATCTGCAGGAACATACACAGTAGTGACATCCATTCAAGGCCGCATTAGAGCCTGATGATAACACAGCATCATTAACACAGCTTAGCACTTCCATACGTGGCTACAGGCCACGGTTTTCCTCAGGAAAGGGCTCACGGTTCGGCGACTCAGCCTGGAGATCTCGTCAGAAGTCACCTGAGATCCTGCCCCTGGTCATCGCGTCTGTGCGTGCGGGTATGTGTGAACAAATCAGAGCAGACAATAGCAAACATGATATCCTAATCACGGGAAATTAAGCCAGAACAGACTTTTTTCCAAGATGTGTCTCCTTGTATTTCTGCAGCCTGTTTGTGGTTTTTTTTTCCCCGAAGCATTGACCCCCCCTGAGAAGAAGGAGGGTGCTGAGTCCTGCTGCCTCCCCTGGGGTCGCTACCTTTTTGTTTAGCTTTTCTCTGTTTTACTCTGCTTTACTGTGACGGCATCACACTCAGATTTTGGAATATTTTCTCTTGAGCTCACACCTCATCTGTCTCCTTTTGAAAGACAGCGGGTATAGGGATTTTCTTTTCTTTATTCTTTTATCTTTTTTTTTCAAGGCTGCAAGCATCACAGTAAACAACCCATTTATTCTGATAGTCTTGAAAGCTTTCTCTACACCTCCAAGAAGGCCAGAGAAAAGCTTCAGAAAGAGAAAAGGAGAAAAAAAATCCTCCCTTCTTTAGAAAATTGCCTGGTTTGTTATCACACCTTCCTAGCTCTAAAGACAACGCAATAGACCAATGTTAGAAATTAAGACATATTAAAGAAAAACAAAAGACTTTTTTTTTAAGGTTAGTCTTTCCAGTTACCTTTAGCTGTGTCAGTTCTAGCTCATAAATACAATCAAATGAAAAAATGACAAAACACAGCTTGACATAATTTCCCATAAGAAGTATGGGACATAAGATTATACAAACAAGCAAGAAAATATCTCCCAGCTCCTGTGGGTAACAATACATTCGCACACAGCTCAGGTTCAGTGATGTTAAAGTGAGATTGACAGTGTAACTAACCCCTGAAGGAGGTTTTCCATTTTGGGCAGTCCTGTGAAACCATGCTTGATGCTTTGAATGAGCTCAGTTGCACAGAGATATCTTTTTTTTCCCTAGTTTTGCTTATATGCTGGTTTTATCAGAGCAACTCCGCAGATGTCAATGAGACACATTTTGTTTTCAGTTACAGCAGTGTAAATCACAACTGATCTAGTGAACTCAGAGATACCCACTTTACAGTGATATCTGTGACATTAAGAGTTTGGTGGCATGGTATTATGACAGCTTAAAGCCCCTCCATGAAGAAACAAAGTCAGGCTCAGCACTGTCCTGGAATGCATTACAAAGTGTGTTTTTCCTTGCAAAGAAGACAGCATTTGCCTTGGCTGTGAAAAAGAAAACCAGATCTATAACAGCTAGGATTTCATCTCTACCATTTATCCAATGAGATTTCCAATCCTCTTGCACAGATACCCTGCTGCTAACATAGCAGTCAAGATCAGAGCACTTAATCAATCATTCACTGAGGACAAATATGTGTAATCTAAATTAGAACAAACCAAGGCATATTTTACATGACAGCCGTACAGATTTTTAAGAAAAAGCATTGGCAAGAAAATTGCATGAAAACAAAATTGTCTTGTGTTTATGCTTAAAGTGGTAGATTTCCTAAAAGCTTCTGCAGAACTAGGTAGCCTTGAATACACAGGGGCAAACTCTGCTCTCACTGCTTTCACTTCCACATTTTCCTTAATAAACTAGAGTTGCATTTGGCCCTTCTGGCCCTGAAGCAGAAAGCCTGCTGCAGACCTCAATATGATGTAGAGTCCTTCTTAAAAACCTTTCATACTTTATGATCACTGACGATTCTCTTATGATCAGTGTTGGTTCAGGGTCTCATGAATCAAAAATCAGCTCGTGGCATGCATCTTAGAGCAACATATTTGTCTGCAGATAGCAAAGGAAAGTGGCACTTTGAAGAATAAAACCCCTCTGCCTTCAGAACGAAGCACGGGCTGCATGGAAGGCTGGAGCACGAGCCAGCAACTTAGACCTCCTATTCAGGCTCAGCTCTAGGCATGCTGGGTGACCTTGTGTTCTCCCACTTTCCTCTGGGTGAGATATTATTTATCCATGATAATAAAATACAGGATTCTTCAACTACAACTCATGGTTTAATCTATTGTGTCAACTTGCACAAGCTCCCTTGGAAAAAAAAAAAAAAATCAGAGGCATTAAAACGAGTAAAAACCCAAGCATCTGTAACTGAAGCCACACAACTTTCATCAGAGGTCAGGCCCTTGTTGCCCTGACTCTGCAGAGTGAGATCTCCATAGAAGAGCATTCCAGCAATGGCCTTTGAGAGTGCATGATAGCTACTGCACAGCCCACAGCGCCCAGCGTTTTTGGATACCCTTCAACATTAGGTACAAACCCAACAAGCAGCAGGAAGGCTTGAGCCCAGCCAAGCCACTAACAGGGCAGCCAGCACTGCCTCCTGAAAGGAGGACTTTTGCAAAAATGCTGAAAATATCTGTGCAAACATCCCTTTCCCACGTTCCTCTGCAGAGTGGGCTCTAAATAGTTGCTCTGTCTTAGTTCTGCCTCTGCTTCTCTGGAAGGAGCAAATGCTCCCACGAAAGTTCACACATCACCAAAACCTCCCGTGGGGAGCAGATTGCAGTTTATTGCCATGTTTTGGGACTTTTAAATAAGCATTTCAGTCCCTGCATGAAAGCTGGTCTGATCTGGAGTGCAGCAGGGCTCATTTTCTCTCCTCTGATTCTTGGTTTTGGAGGGACTTGTGAGGTTTTTCAGGGACAACTGTCAAATTCTTCTACCATCCAGCTTGCTGAGGCGAGGCATTGCCGTCAGTGCTGCTGACATTGGCAGGCTTGATCAAATTGGTTAGGGAGATGTTGGTAGACTCAATGACCCAACTTTGCTTGAATTAAAGGCAATGGTGAAAGGCCCAGGAAAGTCTGGAAAAACAAAGTCAGGGCAATACTGAGGGCTTTGGAAAACTTTATCTTGGGTGTCTAAGCAGGAATTTGTATGCCTACTTGCTTATTTTTGCATCCAAAGGTCAGATATGGATTTTACTAAGTTTCTTTACGCGTAATGACATGACAGAACCTTCATTTTGGTCTAAGTTCATCTCAGTGTTGAGAGAAACCCTTGCTTCTCTGAAGCCTCCTGGAGTTAAACCCCAAAGTGCAGATATCTTCCTGTTAGCACAGACACACTCTATAAAATGTGAAAATTCTCTCTCTCTTTTGTCTCCAGTAAATGAAAGAACCTCTTCCCCTTCCCACCCAAAACCCATATATTTTTAAAAGTCCTGACTTCTTCCTTGTTTGCATCAGTTTCAGTCCGCCAGCTCTTGACAGCTCCAATCAAACGTCTGTCCAAACCTAGATGGCCCAAGCAACTGGCACAGTTGAGGCACAGTTTAGAGCGGTTGGAGTGATATGGTTAGCGTCACATCTTGGATTCACCAGCCTGATTTATTAGGTAGCACTGACAGCCCGGAGGACTGGGGGATGCACGAATCCAAACTGACACCATCTCCCTGGGAAAAAAAATCACCATGTCCTTGTCAGCGTTGGGCATTTGCTTTATTGTTCTCCCTCTGTTTCATGGAGCATTTATGCAGGCTGGAGCCAACTATCCAAAGCAGAGAGGAAAAAAAAGGCTCTGCAGGTCCCAGTGATCTGGAAGCAGTGCTCCCACTTTTCAGCATCCATACGATTTCCAGAAATCACTCTGAACTACTTTTTAAACTTAGAAGCTCAGTTAATTCCCCCACAGATCCCTGCTAAAGCGCCTCAATGCGTGGCCTGGCTTATTTTTTAAACTTAACTTTATTTTTTTTAACTTCTCAAGTATTGACTCAGTCACTTGAATGGGAGGCTGCTGTGTGAAGGTGCATGAGGATGCACTGGAGCATCTAAATGGAGAGTCCCAAACATGAGCATTTTTGCCTTAACCTTCCCGCACCATTGGGAATAATAATTCCTAGCAGGGCTGTTGCACAGCTTGATTCATTAAGGCTTATGAAGTGCTTTTAGCTGCAGCACTGGATGGCTCTGCGCAAGTTATTTTGGACTGCTCAGGTGTTAGGAGGAGAGGCACTGCAGAAGGAATACAAATAAATCAAGAAGAGAAACTGCCCCTTTCCTCCATCCAACCCCTGCCCCCCACTGCTCTCCATCACTGTTGGTGTCAAACAGTTAATTTACAAGCCCAGCACTTTACAAAGCCCCTGGAGCACCAATTGTCCCTTTCTCATGCAACATCAGCTCCTCAAAAAAGCCAGCTGAGTCTCCGGGGGTCACCCTGCTCCTGCCCTTCCCAAGGCAACTTCAGCTCCTATCCAAAACTGCCTGGATATTTATTTTCGGACAAGTCAGATCTAGCATCACCCCCTTGCAGCATGATGCTGAAAGCACTGAAATAACCCCGGGGTGCAGGGTGGCTGCTGCTGGGGCTCTGAAATGTGCCATGTGCCCGGCCAGGGAGGCAATATTCAGTTGGTGAAGGTGACCCAGATGTCTCACCCAACCCACCACCCATGAGGGCAGCATCCCCCCGCCCTGCACCAGAGCCACACAGGATCAGGAGAACGCTCAGGCCGGCAGGACAAACTGGGAGAGCAATAGGTAAAGAAACCGGCTTGTGGCTTGGGAAGGTAAAGGCAGTGGATCTCTCACATGGCTTTTTTTTTTTTCCCTCCCTCACTCTGTCTCCCTCCCCTCCTCCAGTCTGTTGCACGGGAGCTGTCGGCCATGCTGTTCCAGTTCAGGGGCTCCTGCAACAGAAAAGATCAGCTGTTGGAGAACCCATGGAAGGCCCTGGGGGAGAGCCATGGCCGCAAGGTAATCAGCAGGCAAAGTTATTACCATTATGCTGCTAATTAATTCCCAGCTCATTACGTTTCCTGTGGCTAATTTGTACTCGCCGCTGATTTGATTAAACTCATCTCTATGCTAATAAATGTGTTTTCCATTTGTTTTAGCGACTGTAGGAAGAGAGCCCGGTATTTACATATTTTGACGTTTATCAAATAAAACGCGGCGTCTGAATTAATTCTGCTCTGATTTATAAGTGGAGGGGGGGGAGGGGAGTGAGGGGATGCTGAGGGTCAGGCGTACATCGCGTGTGCGTGACGGTGTGCAGCAGGGAGGGAGCTGAGCGGATGGGTGATGCTCCTGGGCATTTAATCCCCACCGGCCCCATCCTGCCCAGGGGTGGCTCCTGCAAGGTGTGTGCCACCTCATCGGCCGCTCCCCTACCATTTATTTCCCCTTCCCAGCTAAGTTTCAAGATGTGGGGCTTTGATTTGTAGGTAAAGCGTATGGTTCACCAACACCTCGTCAGGTGGATTTTTTCTTTGTCTTTCAGAAATTACTGTAAATGAAGATTAGATTTACACTGCAGCACCTAATTATAAGCAGTGACTTTGTTTGCCAGTTCCCTTTGGTAGAACTCGCTACAGTAATATCGGACAGCTTGGATTTCTAATCAGATAGGGAGGCACAGACACCTCGTGATGCGTACGTAAATATATATATATTTTAGGCACGTGTTTTACCCTCTCTCACCCAGTAAGCAGCAGGGCAGAAAGTTCTGTCTGGCCCTCAAGGAGCCGCCTTTTAAACCCGAGACTAAATCTTCAGGGCAGATCTTCAGCAAGTGAAACTCCATTCAAAACAGTCGTCCTGTTTCCTGTAGTTAACTGTTGCGGTATTAATCTCCTCTTCATTTGGGGTAAATCCTAACAGAAAAACACCCTGAGAGTGTAAGTCAGTGGGATTTGTGCTTTTACATCACTTAAGGGTTTGTGAACTCCAGCCATTCCTTTTCCTAGGGAAACTGGCAATTGTCACCAAGCACATCCTCTATCTCTGTGTGTGCATGTTCTTATGTATCATGTTATGTTGATGGCTCGGGGAGGGCTGGGATGGGAGCAAGGCAGGGAAATGCTCTTCTTCTGGCACTGGAAAAGGCACGCTGGCTCAGCAGGTATGTCTGGGAGCCCAGGCTAGGGCTGACCTGTCCCACTCCTCCTCCCTGGTTTTGTCTGGAAGTTTGGCTTAACCCAAGAAGGATTTTTATTTTTTTTCCCCTCCACATGCTCACTTCTGGCTGGTTTCTCTAGTTTCTCTCCCAGGTGCTTCATGTTTGCATGCCACACCAGTGGCCCTGGGGCAGCCCACAGCTTTCATTCACACTCCCAGCAAAAGTTTCCCATCAAAGAGGGGCCCCGATGATGCCACTTCTCACTCTGGCCGTAAGACACCTTCCACTGCTGCTGCTTCACCCCAGGCGATCTGGAAACAGCTTGATTGCTTAAGTAACAATTAACAGCCTTGTCTTTCGGGAGTGCTTCTGGTGTGTCACGCGTGCATCCCCTGCTCCGGAGCCTGCTCTCTCCTGCCATCTTACCCAACCTGTGGACATCCCCCAGCTCCTTCTCACTCCTCATCCTTCCGTGTGGAAGGGTGGTGGTGGGCTGCACGGCCCTGCTGAGCCCACCCCAGGCTCGCCTGCAGCCATGATGACACTTTCTCTCCTCTAGCACTTGCTCTGAGGCTGCACAGATGTACTTGTGCTGCTGCCTGGGATGCGTAGGGTGAGGGTGTCCCCCTGGCAATGCGGCACAGGTCCCTCATAGGGCCGGATCCAGCTGTGCTGCCAGACCATGGCAGCAGCTCCCTGGTTTGTTTTTAAACCAGGTCCTCGACCTGGAAGAGCCCTGTCTGCAGTGACACTCTGCTCGGCTCCCAACGTGTGCCCGAGCGATGGGGCCATGCCCGATCCTGAGCATCACCTTGGCTGCGCATCCAGAGTCCCAGGCGTTACACAGTATTGTCTCACTATCACTAGGAAAAAACAGCTAAGCCACACAGCAGTGCAATTGCTGGACTTCTCTCTTCCTATAAAAGGTTTTAAGCCTTTGCAAAACCGGGAAGTATTAGCAAGAAAAAACCCGCCTTGTTTCGCATTAACAGTCTTTGCTTTTCCTGGCGAAGGTGGGACAATAGCCACACGCTGCATGGTATCAGTGTCACAAAGAATGGACCCAAAAGGCTTCAGCTCAGGACAAATAAAAGTAACATTGATTCCTTTTTATTTTTCTTTTTTTTTTTTTTTTTCCAGCTGGTATCAATACATTAAACAGCCACGCTGGAAAAGTGAAATTGATTCAAGGCCTTCAGCACTCCCTGCCAAAAAAGCCTCCTGCAAGGATCTATTCTGTCTTGAATTACAGTCTGGAAAAGTTCAATAGGTTATTGTACAAACAGAGAGCAAAAGCCCATCAACAATGGAGCCAAAGTGATTGTGCGGCTCCTTTGTGTTTGCCGGCCCCACGCCCCTCGCAAGCTCGGATGTTAAATCAGTTTAATTAAAATGGTGGGCTTCAAATGCTTCGCATTTTTTTAATGCACATCCCTGTGTAAAGACATGTAGGCTGAGAGGTTTAAAGCTGCTTGCCTGCACTGACAGCCCCCCGGTCCCTTTCTTGGTCCCTAAATTGCAGCGGATTTTTACAGCTGCTGAGCACTTCAGGCAGGAGCCAGGTCTGAACTGCACCCTCGGCCTCAGCGGCGTCCAGAACTGCTCCATCCTCCCCTGCGAGGAGAGGTGGCCCCAGGGCTGGTCACGTCTCCCTTTAGCAGAAGGTGGTGGTGACACGTGGCACCTGCAAGCTGGGGACACGCATGGGGTGGGCACCCGAGGTGCGTGACCCTTCGGCCAGCCCCTGCCCCTGCAGGCTGGAGCTGTGCTTTGGGGCTGCTTGTGTGCAGGTGACTTGGCTGTGGGACCCTCCAGAGCTGGTGTCGTGCTCCCCGGGGACACTGAGTGCTCCCTAAGGAGCAGCAGCAGGGTGAGGTCCCCGATGCTGCAGTGGGTTTGTCACGAGTCCTGCTGGAGGGTCTCCTCCTCCAAGCAGGCAGGAGAAATGCAGGGCGTTGTGCTACATCACGGTTTCTACATCCCCCTCTCCATCTCTAATTAAGATTCAAATTGAGTGTAGAAATCATGTGTAAGTAAGATGCTAATTATTAAAGTCATTGATCTCCCAGACAATAAAGCAGACTCACTTTTCTGGCCTGCCCGTATTTTGAGGTAGCTCTGAACCCTCACAGTCGTAAACACCCAGGATATCTGGAAGCCACACTGGAGAAGTGCGTTAATGATCGATTTTGCGGGGAGGTGAAGTCCCCATCTTGCTTTGAACAAAACCTCTTTACAGCATTCCCAGCCCCAGCTGACCCTGGCCACACATCTGGCCCTCTTGATAACTCAGCTCCCCGTAATGACATGCATTAAACTTTCTTACCCCGCCTCGCTGGACATCTGCCTGATGCCCTCATCCATGCTACACCATTGCATTTATTTTCTCATCGGAGTAAACAGGATTTACTACTCCGTGTGCACTCGGTGGCTTCTCATGCTGATTTCCCGTGCTCCAGCTCAGGGTCACCCTTGAGGAGGGGGCCAGCATTTCCCAGGGGGTGCGAGGCATTTGGGATACGCAGTCTCCAGAAGCACCTATAGCCAATGTATTTGCATGGCCGTGCACGCACACACCGGGCACAGCGCTTTCTGGAGACGCAGCACTCGCTCTCCCTGAGCACATGGAGTCCGTACCCAGCACCCCAGCACCGGGGGCTGCGGGCACTGACCCGTCTGGCTGCCGTGCCCCCATGGCTGTGTGCAGCGGCATGGGCAGCAGGCACATTTCTCCTGGGCTGGCAGGCGGATGGCAGCCAGTTCAGAGCTCCTGCTCCAACTGGACATCCCGTAGCCCTTCTCCTCTAGCCATAAAAATAGCCCCAGGAACAGAGAGGGTGTTTGGAGAGCCCAGGGCTCAGCAGGTGCCCGTGCAAGGATGTTGTCTGTCCGTCCTCTCCACTCCAAAGCTGTCCCCACCGCCTTGGTGAAGGGAGGCAGCACGGCCTGGCCAGGCTGCAGGAGCAGGGCTGAGCAGGTTTGTTCATGAGCCATATAGCAAACGCACAGGGCGGGATGCATCAAGGTTTCATCCCCTTGTCCCCAGACTAGACAACCTTCATGGCTGAACATCCTACCTAGGAGACATGGAGCTTGGGAAAAAGGTGCACATAGTTTGAAAAAATATATGAAAAGGTGGCTGAAAAATTGCAGGAAGGGAACCTTATACAGAAAGCAGAGCACAACCAGTATGGGGCCAGGCTGCAAGGTAGGAAGGCAAAGCCGCAAACTGGGACGGTGAAGGTGGCTGGTGCTTTAGTGACCGCAGCAAGGGTAGACTCAAGAGAAAGAAAAGGCTTGGGCTGCAGAAAAGAGGGATGCTAGCCTGGAAACACAAAGTGCAGTACCACACTGCACCAAAACGCTGGAATTAACATCAAAGCAGTCCTGGAGCAAATGAGATTACAGTATGCATGTTAATGAGGCAGCAGCGCTAATCAGCAAGGATGCCTCACTAGGAGGGCTGCACTGCCAACGTGATTTTTGTTGTCAGGCTGGACTGGGCTTCCGTGTGGAGCGAAGATTTTGTTTGGTTTAAAAACAGTCAGTATTTTTGTGGGGTTTCTGGCAATCTCAGATTTGATTTGATTTCTTCAAGTGGATGTCTGGCCCTCCAGGGTACAGAGAAGAACTTGGAAATGGGATTGAAGTGGTCCCTACAGCCAAACTGAAAACCACTCCAAAGCCAAACAGCAGATGAAAGTTGCCCAAAATGCATTTTACTCTACTTTTTAAACCTCATTATTTTTAAGCCAATCTCACCAGCTTGCAGAGCACTGAATACATGGCTTTTGCACAGTGTATTTGTGTGTTAAGCTTTCCCAAGGAATATGAAGCCACTCAAAATGCGAGAGGTCCAGCTCTGCTCACACTTGTAGCAGGTTTTTTTCCAGTACCACACTGCTGATGTCAGATTTATACTTCACCACTGAGTTCCAAAACCAGAGCTTTTTAAAGTCAAGAGCCCTAAAAAAAGCACTTGCTTGGGAGTCATGTGGCTTCAGGCAAAAAGCTATAAAAGGGGCAGCCCCCTCCCCAGGGAGGTTTAGCTGGGCTGGGAAAAAGGATAGCAGGAAGGTTAGGGTAAGAAGGGCATCATGAAGAAGGAAAGGATTGAGATAAGGAAAGGCAGATAAGTTGCTCACAAGAATTAAAGGGGCAGGACCCACAGCAGAGGATGGGCATGAGCCATATCTCTGCTACCACTGAGCTGCCTGAAATGTGAGATGTTCCCAGAGGCCAGGGAGCAGACTCATCTTGGTCAGGGAAGCTTTGGAGCAGGGTCAGGAAAATGGAAACCTTTCTGGAGCTTTTCATCTGTCTCTGTAGCCAACTAACCCCTTGGGAGCCAGATGAAGGTGGAGAACAGCCACACCAGGGGATGGAAATGCTGCAGTGTGTGCTACAAAGGTGCAAACCACCCTGGGGAATCAGCCCCAGACTCCTCACGGTCCCTCTCAAACCCTTTTTATGGAAAATGCCATTCTGATCAACTCCCTTTGCAAGGAAACTAGGCTTGTTTTGATCTGTTTTTCAAACAGGCTTTCTTCTTGATTGGAGACATTGGCTTAAATGGGTCTCTCCGTTTTCTTAAGCAAGGCTGCAATTCACTTCTGCTTCCTTCTCTTTTCACTGATAATCTTATTTGCTGAAATAGTGAATAAAACAAAATTCGGGATATTTGAGTGTTTATAGAGCATAACGACATGGCTTATGGCTAAGTTTGCAATGCAAACGTGCATCTTCTGCAGGTGGCTCTGAGTGAGGCACAGCGGCAGGCACCAGGAGAGCTGATACTCACTTCCCAGCTCTCATCCAGCTCTAAGAAAACATCTTCTCTCTTTTCGCTTCAGAGAGGGTAATGATGTGGCTCAGCTTCACAGAAATCTTGCATGTCCTCATGCAGAGGTGCTGCAGGAACAGGTTCCCAGAGCTGCATTTCGCTCGCTGCATCTACCAAGGGAATAGATCTGGGCAGAGCAGCAGAGAAATGGGGGAGTAACCAAACAGGGACCTGAGAAGGTGCAGATGTACATCCCTTCTGCTGCAGATTTACATGGCTGGGAAAAGAAGCTGTTCAGTAGTGCTTTCCATGCCAGGGAAATCATTAACAAATTAATCATTTACTAATTAAACGGCATGATACCCATGTAAAGGGAGTGTGATTATCCTCTTTTGTAAGTCAGGAAACTAAATGGTGTTTCTGATTTTAGACCAAATTGCCCTTCTTGCAACCCCGCAGCTTCTGCTGCCACAACCTTTGCTCTGTGGCCAAAACAGTTTCTTTAGAGCACTGATCTCTGCACACCAGTGGGAGAAACCACCCTGACTTGCACCGTGTCAAGCACCATTGCTGCCTGAACACTCTTCCCAGGCTCCTTTTGGAAAGGGTTGGAGGCTTGGCTGGTTTTTTTGCATGTCCTTTCAATGTAGTGTGGATGCCAGAGGACTGGAAGACCCAGAACAGGAGGTGCAGCTGCATTCTCACTGGGCATCACAAAGGCTTGCTGGGTGCACGCACATCCCTTGCCACCCCTCCAGATGAATCACAGCCTGCCGCAGACTCAGGAGAAGTGAGAGCAAAATGAGAGCCAAAGTCTGATCTGCTTCTTTTCACTCTTCTCATTTCATTTAGATCACGCACGTGAGATTAAATGTCTGCTTTATCCCAAATGAGTAGCCTCTGGCAACAGGCGGGATAGGTGAAACTTCCTCTGTGGTATGTAAGCATAAATGTATTTAAAAAGTGAGAAGGAGTGAAATTGGGAAGGCAGAGCAGTGGCAGTGCTGTTCAATGAAGACCATGGAAGTACCTTCCTCGTTGCATGTTTGAAGCAAGTCTTTGGGATGCAGTGGAAGTAAATCTATAGTCAAAATGCCAAGTTATTGCATCGCAGGAAGGTTCATCCTTGCTAAGACCTCTCATACCACTCCTACCACAATGCTGTCCAATGAAGTGCTCAGATATAGCAGAAACTCCCCAGAACTCAAGTGAAAATTCTTCCCCTTTCTTTGTGATCTCGAGGTGTCCAGCACACAACGGCTGACACTGTGCAGCCGCCTGAGCCCTGTGCACCTACATGGAGTTGTCACAGGTGTTTATTTTTGCTAAGTGCAGCTCATTATTATTGCCATCTCTGGAGTTGTAGTGCAATGAAAATTAATTCCCCATGGCCTCGCCCAATAACTTTTGGAACAATATATCTTCCAGTTTTCTTTACTTTGTGTTATGGTTTCATATACTCAATCAAGTGCGGATGTCATACAGTGAAGTGGTCCTATCTGCTGCAGAGGGAAAAGCGCACTGGACTTTGCTGTGCAGTTGTTTGCTTTGTGTTATGTACACAGAATAAAAGTTAATTCAGGAGCAGCTAGAAAAAAACCCACTGAGATTAGGAGCACAGAGATATAATAGTCTGAAAACTAAAGTCTTGCTGACTCCAGGAAAGCAAAAGACATCTGAGACAGTTCCTTCCCCCATCATAACTCAATACAAATAAATAGAAGAAGGTGGATGGAAATGGAGTAAAATATTCCACTGCCTAGAGCAACAGATGAGCAAAAACAACGGGGCTGGCTTCTCCAGGCTTTCAACACTTTTGCATGCCTTAAAAAAATCCCACCATATTCGGCCACCTACTGCTGAACTTCACAGTCAAAGGTTACAATAACCGGGCAGCCCAGTAGGGTTTTCCAGCTTGATTTCCTCAGCAGGATTTTGCAGGGATAAGGTGACACAGGGGTGATGTCTGAGAGCCTCCTCTTCCTCATCCATTCACCGCGCGTGGGGACACGAGGAAGTTTTTATCCTTTGGGCACAACAGCAAAGTGCAGTTCGAGTTACCTGTAAGGAATCGGATTTGGGCTTTTGCTCCTTTTGGAGGCTCCTGCCCGCAGCTCAGCGAGCAGCCTGCCCTGCCGCTGAGAGCTATGCACACTGAGAACTACATCCTTTTTTCTAAGCCAAAGCACATCTCTAATTCAAACACAAAGTGAAAGGATGCTGGAAAGCCACTGGCCTTTATGGTTTATTAAGCTCCTTGTGCAGGCATAATTTTAGACTTTTTTTTTTTTTTTTTAAACTAGACCATTTCACTGCTGTGTTGCTCCACAAAACCCATGAAGCCACCATCCCTCCTTCAAAATGATGGAAGAAGTGTGGGGAAAATCCTGCCTTTGCTGCTGAAATATTATGTGACTCTCTTTTTTTTAAAAAAGAGTAACAGTCACCTGTCTAAACAGCTCTTTATTAAACCGTCCAAACATATCATCTGCACTGGAGGATGTAAGGGCTGACACCAGACAAAACCATCAGATTGCTCCGAGAAAATGCATTGGCTTGTCTTGACAATTCAGGACTCTGTGGAATACCCTGTTCATATTTGCTGTTGATTTTAAGACTGAAATTTGCAGTATGAAAACAGACATGCCCAAGAAAGCATTGCTCAGCTTAAACTTAAAAGGGCAGAGATGCAAGATTACAGCAGAGAGATGCAGCTCCTGGCTCCGAGCCCTTTCTTAGGAACCAGCTTACACTTTGCCTTGGGCTTTTGGTCTATCAGCATCTAATGAAAGATGACAGTGCAGGCTCCCTTAGGGGCTAACGTGGGCAATTTCAGTTCTGGCATTTTAATTTATCTGTAACCAGCAGTTTTCAAAAGGGTAGAGCTAAAAAAGAACTTGGCTTGGTCACACACAGACAAAAAAGAGGGAGTTGTGACATAAAATGCATGAGGAGGTTTGCTTCATTTTAACTCCTTGGGCTCCTGCTACGCAGACGCTGCGCAGCGGAGCCTGTAGCGACGGCTGCGGTCTCTTAGCACGTTGGCTTGATGCTATTAACCCTATACACCAGGTAGCTGGTTTTTCTTTAGGTGAAGTGGGTTCCTCCATGGTTTATGGCTGTCAGGTTTAGTGCCGGGCACATCTACTATATTCCTGACAGTTAAGGTCCCGACTTTTCCCGTTTATTAATCCCCAAAGTTGCATTCAGACACTGTAATGGCAAAAGGTTAGCTTAGGATCAGTAGCAGCCATAAATCCAGAATTAAAGGCTGCAGGTTTGTCTCCAACCCACCCCGTGGTGCCTAGGTGCTGCGGGGGGGTCAGAGCCTGCTGTGAGCGGGCATGAGCACCCACGCACTCGTTGCACATGTGCAGCTTCCCCTGCAGCGTGGCAGGCAGCCTGGGATGTTCAGCCCATGCCCCAGGGAGAGAGAAGCAGCTCCGTCCTCGATGTGGACGTCCCGTGGCATTTTTCTTGCCAGGTTTCCTGAGATCCCACGTGCCTGAGTGGGCACGCGGAATGGAAGGTTCTGATGGCAAGCTCCATGCTGACACAGCCCGACGCTGGAGCGCTGCTGATGATAGCGCCTGGCTCCGGTTCATACCCGAACCTCATCAGTAGCATTTGACACGGCCATCTATTTGTTCTCTGGCATGTTCAATATACTCTCCAGGCTCCTGGCTAACCTCAGGGCACCCAATACTACCAGTGAGTTCTGAAGGATGGTTCCAATCCAGCTTCTGCCTGACCTGGGCTGGGGTTGCAAAAACTTCATGCAGGATTGAATGGGTTAAATTTTAAAAAGTTATTATTTTTTTTTTACTCCAATTTCACTTTGCCTTTTTTCTCCCTGCTGCCTCTAGAGGACCAGGCGATTCAAGACACAACTCTAGCAGATGGTTTTGGTGATGTAAAGCACAAGGGGATCGCTCCCAAGAGCTGCTGAGGCAGTTAAGTCAAAAATGAAGTGATGCATGCAGCATGCCACAGCCCCTGTCCTGGCCAGCTTCAGATGCTTTCTTCCGCACAGGCAGCCTGTGCTGTCCCCACGGCCTCCACAGCGGTTTATACACAGAGCTTTCCCTGCATCTGCTCCAAAATCTGCTGGAAGGGGTGACCGGCCCTTTCCTAAGCACCCTGAGCCGGTTTGAGTCGGAGCAAAGAGTATGCGCCGGTCAAACGCTCGTATGGCGAGTGAAACCCAAATCAGCAATCCCTTTGCTGATCCTGCCGACCACTGCGTCGCCCTGCACGACCCACAGCGAGAGCTGCACCAGGTGCTGGGCAATGCAAGCTGCAAACTTGCTGGAGATCAGGAGAATTTTTTTTAATATTTGCAAGCTGTAATGTAAAACCGTAACCTTTTGACCATGGCAAATATTGCCAAAGTTGTTAGAGAGTGAGAAAAGCAAACCCATGTTTTGTCAATATTAGCACGATAAACAAAATTTGAGAACTAAATGCATTCTGTGCTTAGCAAATGAAAATTAATTTCTGATACATGAGACTTTCTCTTAACACCGTTTCCCTTGCTTTAGTGAGATAATCTAGAGCTATATTAGGAAACACACATTTTTCAGAAGAACTATACATAATTTATAGAGAAGCAGATCTCAATTAGCTGTAGCATTGCATTGAGCTTTACTACCGTCCATACGTCTCTTGCCCCTAAAGCCAGGATCTCAGCTGTGCACAGAAAATCCGCTCCATCTCTCTGATGAAACCCTCTCCCAGAAACAGTTAAACACAAGAAACCAGAAATGATCCATAAATTAGGTCTGGCTATAGGTTCAAAATCATAAGTTATGGCCTATTGACCTCATACTCTGAGGGGAAATCAGAAGCATTTTTCTAAAGAGCTACCACTGGAGGAAGGGAGGTTTAATATATGGCACAGCAGAGCACTGATGCAAATAAATACAGCGCTGCATAATTGCAGGGAAAATCAATAAATAGCATGGTGGTTAAAATAACGATATGCATATTGAGGTTTCTGGTTTATATGTGCGAATGGCTGTTTCCTGAGAAGTGGAGGAGGATTTTTTTTCCTGCATAGAGCCTCTAAATACGACAAAGGCGACAGCTCCTCCACTGCCCCTTTTACAAGGAGCAAGTTTCAGCTATTGTCTTCCTCAGAGCAGCTATCTTGAGTTGTGATTATTAGCATAATTAATAAGTGCAGTTTGCTCATTTGAAAAAAATCCGGCGACATTTGCTGCTCAGGCATCGTCAGCGCAAGACACAAAAAAATCACTGTGACAACTGTTTTGCAAGTTAAGGTTTTACTGACGAACACCACAAAGAGATGAAGCCCAGAGCAAGTCCCTTTTCACTTTAATATTTAAACCTCTTTTAAGACAACATCAATATTAACTCTCATAACTGATGCTGACAGTTGACTGTCTGACCATAAAAAAGATGAGCGATATGATTTAAAAAAAAACAATAATAGCAATTGCGATGTGCCAACCACCGTAGCAAAGGACACTGGGATGAGGGGCTGAGGTCTCCTGCATCCCTGATACCATCGAAGCGGAGCTGGTGATGCTGCCCAGGAATGGATGAGACCCTTTGGGTTCAGCTGATTGCGTTTCTCCAGGCGAAGCCCTGGATCTCCTGGACAAGAAACCCATCCCTGCTCAGCCTCAAGACCGGCCAATGCTTTTAATAACTAAATACCATTTGTAGCTAGTTAACCTCAGGATTTCCAGCATTAAAGATATTTCCCACAGGAACCAAAGAGCACTAGATGAATAGATAAATGCAAAGTTCATGGAAGTCGATGGGAAAGAGCACATGGCCCTTTGCAAATCCTGACACGTGGGGAAAATACCCAGCAAGTGCACTGTGCACCAGGCTCAGAAAATAGTTATTTACTGGACAGAGCTTTTTGATTTTCATTGATCTTATTCTAAGAAATTAGTCAATTGCTTCTGTTTAAAATTTAGGCTGAAAGTAGTCATAACTTGAAACAATGTGAAACCGAGTTTAAATGCAAAGTGTTAGATAACCTGAGTACGGTTATTGTCGGTGCTCGGTCTGTAATACAACCAGAAGGAATTGTGCAGTAGATCGCCATCTCCATTTTTTTAAATGGAGGTATAGAGTAGTTTTGCTGGCTTTGAGTTCTACTAGTATGCAGAATATGGCATAAAATCAGAACCAGAGAGATAAAGTGGTTATTAAAGCTGATACGGTATTTTGAATTTTGACTTTTTTTTTCACTTTTTGAAATTAAAGGTGAGGAAACAACTAAAATATCTTGTACACATTAAAAAAATTGAGCTGCATTCACTACAGGGAAAAATATTTCATGAATAGCAATTTGGGATTTCTAAAAGATGAGGTGTAACAACAAAATTATTGGTGCCAACACTTCTCTTTTCTCCCAATCAGGTTGGATGGCTGCATAGACAGAAATCTTTCTGAGCAAACCCAACACGCTTCAGTTAAGCCATTTTATGTACTAGCACTCTGACATTCAGCCTCAAACTAAAACCAGCGAAACTCCTTCTCAGCAACCCTCTCCCAGCAAACACGCTCCTGCTCCGTAGGTATTTGAGCAGGATGTCCCAGCCAGCCCTTTTCTTTATATTCTTGATGTTTTTCCTCTGTGCTTTGGGGTTCTCCAGGCAGCTTTTGCTCCTTGCAGAGGAAGATGCGTAACAGAGGAATTGAGATTAAAGAGACAATGAGAAGTCCTAACCGCTGCCGTGCAGCAGAGAGCAGGTTACGGATTTAGCACTAACAACAGAAAACAGGAGAGCTTTGTAGCAATTAAAGCTGGTCNGCGGCATTATGAATCTAAAAAAAAAAAAATCAATATTCTTATTGTTCTCTGCAAGGGTCTCACAAGGAGGGAAGAGCCATTCCCAAGTCTCAGGGCTGGTTGCAAAATAAAAGATTAGCGGTTAGATTCTTATCAAAAATGGCAATGGGAAGCTTTTATTTAAAAGGTCTACTTAAAAGAAAGCTCTCCGGACTGATTACTGTGTTTGTGTTTAAAAAAAAGATGACCACTGACATAAACTAGCTGGCAGTAAATGAGCATGCTTTAAATAATTTTATTAGTTCCTACAACAGATAATACTAAGTTAAAACTGTATCGGGGTGCACATGTATGTGCGTGTGCACACATGTGTGTTAGTGGGTTTCATGCCAAGGAAAAAGGCTGCTGGAGAAAATTTGGTGATAAATGCTTCAGCTTCATCTTAGAGGTATTCTTTTTCATTTGGGCATCGCAAATGAAATATCCTGTGTACTGTAAACTGCTCCTCTGTACAGTAATGCATTTATTACCACTATGGCTCTTATTTAAGCATCTGACTACAGTAATTGTTTTATACATTAACTATACTCCCTGTTGGTTGCTCTATTATCTTTTTTCCAAAATGGTGCTTGCAGATATTAGCAGCTTGATTACTTGTTTTATTAACAATTTCAACACTGTGTCAGTGTTGATTTGGGAAGCGGGGTGGTATTGTCAGCGAGGTGGATGCGACGGTGGCTTTGAGTTTCTGCGATGCTTTGTTACTTAGCTTGCTGATCCGCGCTGGCCGCCCTTGCCCCAGCAATCCGGGCTTTGAAGCCTAGAGGAGTCTCGGTTTCGATTCGAGTTGCGTGTTGACGATCCATATGATCGAGACACTCCGCTGCAGATAAGCATTTGCATTCAGCTGGCCATCATGGCCAAAGCCATGCAAAAGTGATTTGCGAAAAACAGGCATAGAAATGATGGATTAGAAAGGGGGAGAGGGATGCACAAAATCGCTGCAAGGCAGCAACGCACTCTCCCGTGAACACTGTGTGTGCAAGCGAGGGTGTCTGCACATTTCTGGGTGGGAGCTCAAAAAGGCAGGAGCAAATTTTCTGTGTCTGTGCACCCATGCCTTTTATACATCAGCAATTTCCAGTGGCAAGTGGAAGGGGAGGAAGACGCTGGATCAGGCCCTGGAAGGGGGCAGGGGAGATTTCTGCAGTGCAAAGCGCTCCCCTGCCTTTGCTCATGCGTCACTTCTGTCACCGAAAGGAAAATCAGAGTCTGATGCCAGTTATTAAATATCTTCATTATAAGGGCATTCCTTGCAGCTGACTTTCAATTTTGTTGCATCTAGGGGCCCTGTGTTAATAACTGCATGCTAAGGACAAGTGTTCTTAAAAAACACTGACTATTTAAATTCTTATAAATAATATGCAGCTTCCCGCTTCTGACTGATAGATATATTGTTCAGCCAAGCCACCATAAAGGCAATAAATATATGTACTGTTATGGGTCATGAGTCTAAAAATTAAATCAAATGCAGAAATTGAGTCTTGACAGAATCTGAAGGGATAATGTCTTAGCTTCTCCAATTACGCAGTTCAACATTTGGATAAATCATATGAAAGTAAGTATTTAGCCCCATTTTTCATAATCACTATTAACGAGAACAAAATGGGAGCTGAGGGCAGAGGGAGAGAGTTCTGACAAGATAAATAGCATATGGGGTGTGTTGTCAGCCACAGAAAATCAAGGCTGTTTAAACCCCCTAAACAGCAGGAAGGAAAAAAGCAGTAAAAAAATAAAAAAAGAGAGAGAACAGTGGTCATGTGTTCTTATCAGCGACAGTCACTGTGTCAAGGCGTTTGGGATCTGGCTTTCCAAACACGACGTAGGGCACAGAAGTATCATCTAGAGTATCCCAGGATGGTGTGAATGACTGATATCCAGTGCACGTGATTTAAATATTGCCTTTTCTCACTCCGTAAGCAGCACTTAAAACCATGCTAAAAAACTTCATTTAAAAAAAAAACACAAATTTTCCCCCTGGACTGGTCCCTGGGGGTCCAGGACAGGCAGCTATATACACCTTCGGTGCCTATCTCTTTGTTCCAGGGCAATAAGAACGTAGAAGAAATTGTTTCATTTGTACCGTGGTTTTCTTCAGCTCTCATGCCAGGACACGCGCAGGATGTGCCGGGCTTAAACGAAGGAGGGGAAGGTATAAATTCTGTAGTCATTTTCTATCATCTTCTCTGTCTTTCCTGCTTTTCATGTTGAAATCACTTTAAGCATCTGCAGTAGAATTATTCTTAGAGAGTCTCTCATGAAATTAGATGTCTCTGAATTGAATTCATTTCCACTCCATTTTGTCAGACGCTAACACAGTGAGAGCCAGATCCTGCTCTAACTGCTTTTGAGACATGGTCCCTCTTTGGGCACACAGAAGTCGGGGCTTCACACTTGTGCCGAGTTCGTCCCCATCCCGAGTTCATGCCCTGCATTTTGGAATCTCAGGGAGCATCCTTTGCATGAAGCAACGCTCTTGCTCGGATGCAGACAGCAGCTGAACCCTGACGTTGGACATCCTAACGACTCGCTGGGAGCCGAGTTATATCAGAACATTCTTACAATAGAAAGTACATGGTCACTTTTTGGCACTGAATTAGAGTTACAGTATCCCCGCTAAAGTCAACAGCAGTTTGTGGTATTAGATACACGAATGTATCCTCTGCTGCTCTGAAAATGAGCGTTATGCTGTAAACCTCTGCATTAAGCTATAAATACCCCAGCAGTCCAGGGGAGAAGGGACCATTTTGATGTCTCATGCAACATTAGCAGCTCACAGATTAAGCACGTGGGGCCTGGGAGATCATCTCCTTGAATCAATATAAAGCAGGGAAGCAAACAAACAGCTGGCCGGGTTCCCCCAAAATAAAAGCGTTTGATTGTGGCAAGCTTCAAAGCGACTGGCTGACATGAAATAGGTTGGGTGCCCTCCCCTGCTGTGCCCGAGGAGCAGAGGGTAGCGTGGATATAAATAAACATATAAAAATTACTGCTTACGCCTCCCCCCGCCGACAAACCGCCTCCCAAAGAAAACCAGGGAAGCAACAAAAACCGCCCCAGAACATATGGAGGAATCAAGCGCAGGGTCCCCCGTAGGTTTGGGTTGTACAAGTAAATATTAATCTGGGGGGGATACTGGGGGCTGAGATCAAAAGAGCAGCTCCCGTTTCTATAGGGAAAAGGAGCGCTTTGATGTCACAGCGTCTTCCCTGCGCCGCCTAATGAACTGAAATTGTGACACAGTGACATCCTGCAAGGTTTGAAAGCACTTAGCACAATGACACATCTTTGGGGTTTGCTGCTCTCTTTTTCCATCAGGCTCCTTTGCGAGGCAGCTGGCGGCGGCAGGGGGGAAGAGTTCTGCCGGCGAGGGTGGGATAGCGGCGGAGGAGATGGAAGGGGCTTTGGGGAGCCAGAGGTGAGCGTTTCTCCCTCGATTACACGCAGGGAGAGCAAAAGGGGACTCACTCCATCGCAAGCCCGACCGGGCAGTAGCGGGTAGAGATGCAATCGGGAGGGAAGCAGCGCGGCCGGGTGTGCACAAGGCGGGGGGGTGAGAGGACCCGCGTCCCCCGGCCCTCGTGCCCGTCCGAGGCTGGCAGGACCAGAGTCATCCTCGCGCCGCACTTCGTGCGCTCCGTCCTCCAGCGCCCAGCCCAAGTCACGGCATCCGCGTGGGATGATGGACGTGAAAAGGGTTTCAGGAAGATGCAGGGGCAGGGTGAGCTTCTCGCCTGGGTCCCGTGGAGGCAGAACCTCCCCTCGTTCACGTCAGGCCAAGAAAATACCTGGCAGGTAGAAAAACCGTGGCTATAGGCACCTTTCCCACACAGGTTTTTCAGCCTGGTTTTGGCCAAAGAGCCTGAATATTTTACCCAGGCTCTCAAGAAAAAAAACCACTGAAACAAAACCCTGCACCCCCACCCCAGGGAGGGCAGGGGAGAGCGGGGAAGACCCCGCCTGTGATGGACACAGCTGCCCAAGCCTTCCTCCTGGACGGCACATGCTCTGGGGAGGAAACCAGAGAGAATGAAAATAAGATAAGTCTTAATAAACTGTGCAGCAAAACTCTCAGGGAAGCCAGGGAGGGAGAAAGGGAGGTGAAAGTGGGAAGAAGAGATCCTTTTCTTTTTTTTAAGAAGGATGATTTAATGGAGGGGAAATGGGTTGGCCTTTGGCTTTCAGATCTAGCCAGGAGGTGGCTGACCTGCCGTTGCTGTGGAGAGTGGGATGTTTTATTGGTCTTTACTGGGAGCATCTCTTTACCCAACCCATGGCTCCTGGCGAGAACACAGAGCCCAGTAGACCCCGGGCAACACCACCAGCCAGGGCTGCACACAGCTGCTCAGCCAGCACAGGGTTAAATCCAGTTAATCCCAGGGATTTACTCCAGATTAACCCAGGGAATTGAGAGCAGCATTTGGCCCTATGTAAAAGGGTCAGGTTTTCAATGGCAGNGGGGGGGTGCAGATCTGGGTAAGAGAGTTGCTGAGGCCAGAAGTTAGGAAATGTAATACAGCAAGACAGAGCTGCTGAACCGGGCAGGGAAAAGAAACTTTATTCAATCATCTGCTTTACTTATGTCATAGCTGAGGAAATTCATCTATTCCTTGGACTTGTTTGTGCTGTGAAAGCTCTGTGTTGTCACGAGGCAAAGAAACTGTTACAGAGAATAAAAAGGGCGATGCTGAGCTGCAACCTGCCTTAAAATGCTGCACTCGGATGGGAAGAATGAAACCATGAATTAGTGAAAAGAGCCCCACGGCTTTTCCGAAGCCAAGGATGCAGTCTGATCACTCTTCACCAAGTCACTGGGATTAGGAAGGCATTAACAGGAATGACAACTTGACGGGTTTTAGCAAAGCGTCGTGACACTGTGACATCGCCTTTCCAAAAAAATACCGTATTTGGGTGTGTATACGCAGAAAAACATGCACGTACGCAGCCATACGCACAGAAGGAAAGCCTGTAAGGTCTCAAGGTGTCATTAGAAAAGCGTGAGCACGGGACCGAGCTGTCCCAGGAAGGGCTACAGAAATGCACCTGCATAATTTCATCGACTCAAAGGTCCATGGAGGAGTTTGCTGTCGGGGTGTTGTTGCTGGGGGGATGCAGCAACAGGGCTCGGGCACCCTGAGACCCCTCTGCCCCCTGAATCAGGGGGAGAAATGCAGGGTGGTTCCCAGCACACATCCACCCCTGGGGGAAATAGTTTCTGGAGCAAGAGAAGGGATCGGTCACACAGAGCTTCTTTTACGTGAAAAACTCACCACAGCAGCAGGAGGATTTGATTGCACAGAACAGACTGGGGCTGGATGCAGCTCCCAGACGCTGCTGTGTCGAAATATTCAATAATAATAATAATAACAACAACAGTAATGCAGTGGGAAAAGGCTCATCTTGAACTGCTCATTGAGGCAAATTAATGCAAACTTGATGTAGCCTTGGGCTAAGTGGCTCCACACAAGGTCACGTTGCAACGTTGTGATGGCCAGGACAGGGCACCAGCACCCGTGGGCAGCCCCGATGGCCACCCATCACCCTCCTGCATGCTGCCTGCAGGTGAGGGGAAAGCACTGAGCCGGGAAGTGATAAATAACCCACGTCTCACGGAGGGATGTTTGTGCGTGTGAATTAGAGGCCTTGCCTGCTTCCAGCGAGATGCCCCTTACACAACGCCGCGGCTCCTATCTAGGGCAGGTTTCCCTTCAGAGATGTCATTCACCAAATCCCACTCAGCCGTGATTTCAGCTAAGCCGCATTTCATTATTTTTCTCCCAAAATCAGCCTTATGCAGATTCCACCCTCTCCACTACTTAACCCCTGCAGGGCCAGCACACCCCAAATGTCTTTAAGGGTTTGGGCTGGGTTTTGGCCATGGGAATCCTAAAACTTTGCCGCATGACACAGCGCCTTAGTGAGACCGTCTGGCAATTTGCTTAGAAAACCTACCACAGAAATCTGGGTGCCTTATCAGCCATTTTTCCCATCTTTCTCTTATCACAAAGCCTGTACGAGTCAGATTAAAGAAACTCTGTATAGCGTTAAGGGTGTTGTGCTAGCCTGTATTAAGAATGCAGATGTCTATTGCAATTTTCTTTAGCTCATAGCTGTATTTGACTAGTAAAGTGTGAGTTAACCAACATCCAGTTTATCCATGAACGTCTTTAAGCAGCTCACAGTTATTTCATGTTTGAGTCGGGATGATAGCAGATGTGACAATTCCCTTAGCTGGGCAGAGGG
>VYZV01030604.1:85353-132863 GCA_013401275.1 Pandion haliaetus | reverse complement strand
GCTACGTATCCCGGCATGCACCCGCCCGAAATTGCAGCCCATTGCTCGTGCTGCAGCGGCCATCTGGTTGGAAAACAACAGGCCAAACGGTTTCAGCATCACGTCATGTATCCAGCCAGGGAGGACGGAGCGGAGGGGGGGGGATGCAGAAATGCCGGGGAGAAGGAAGGTGGTCGGCGTGGATGGACGAGCGGGAGCGAAAGAGCGGGGAGCGGTGGTTCCAGCGAGGCCTCGGCCTTGTGCCGCAGGTCCTGACCCCGCTGTGCTGGGATGTCCAGTCCCACCTGGAGGTTTCTGCTGGGGGAACGGTCCCTGCTCCCGTCGCGCACCGCGGAGAAGCATTGTGGTTTGCAAGGATTTCCCCCTCATAAATTAGTATCTTCCAGCTGTTTCCTTCCACATAAAATCTCTTCTGTTTCTTCTCTTACTGCTTTATATAAACAAACATGAGAGCGACTCGTTCTAAATAAAGTTATTTGTCTACGTAAATTAATATATCATATTCTCTCCTGAAATATAGAGAGCTATTTGTCTCTAGAGAAATCATGTTAAGAGTGACATAGTATAACCCTATTCATTTGCATATGCAGATATGTCTAATTATTCAACTTGCAATTAAAGGCTTGTGTGTCAGCAAATGAGACTAATTAGATACATTTATCTATGATAATCAGCTTTATTACAAACAAAATAGATTTCCCTTCACTTCCCAGGCAAGTGAGATGTGTTGACTGGAGGTAGCTGGTCAAGGGCCCGTGGACTTAAATGGCTGACGGGGTTTCCATCTGCATCAAACCGGGCAGAAGCTCACGGTAGTTCGTTATTTCTTTGTGTCCGAAGCACAAACATGTAATTTTTCAGCTTTTTTTTTAAAAAACTTTCTTTTGAAAGTATCTCACTGGTGCAATCTATTCTTTACTGCAGAGCAGGGCATAAATAATTACTAGAAAACAAGGTCTGGCTTCTAAGTGGTTTAGGCTCCTACGTTAAAATAAATCGTGTGTGTTCTCTCTGTGGGCAGAGATAGCACGTAAGAGAGCAGCGAAGGTGCAGACATAGCTGTCACCTTTCATTTAAGGCAGGTAAAAGATACTTGGGCTCCTTCGGGTTTGACAGAACGACTGCAGCCCTCACCCACAGCACAGACTCAGCCCAACACTTTCAGCAAAAGGGTAAGCAAGGTGTAGGCTGCAAAACTACGAGCTCTGTGGGTTGGTATTAGGCAGAAAAGTCCGGAGGCATTGAGGGGAAAGGTAGCAAGGATGTGCCAGACTGAGCAAACCTGCTACTCGGGGCAGCAGGAAGGATGCTTTGGGCTGATTATTCCCTACAAGGGGCTCAAAGCTGCAAAGGCAGAAAGCGGTTTCTCCTGGCAGAGTTCTGCTACTTTCAGGAAAACATGATTTTTTTTCTTTTTTTTCCTTTTCTGTGGACTGAACCAAAGACACAAAATAATATTCAAGTCCCCCATTTTTTTGGTTAGTTGCTCGGGCCAACTGAACATGAAACACTCGACCCCAATGGCTGCAATAGCAGCAATAGAACAAGTTATACCCTTCCTTTCGTATAAGAACGTTTCGACTGTTTTGTTAGATCATCTACCTACTACAGAGCAGTTGTTTTTCACAGCTGTTTGGCCAATATGTGGTCTATCGAAAATAACGTATAACCTTTCTGGACTGGAGTTAGAGCCAGTAATCCACAAAAGACAGGAGCGGGTGTTAAAGACAACTTTCCCTGAGCTCCTGCTGTCTCGCGTTGCAGGGTTTCCAGCTCACAGCCCCCTGCTTGTGGGTAGCGTCGGACACAGGCTGCCAGATGCAAAGGAGCAGAGCACGGAGCAGGTCCTGATTTCCTTGCTCTTCTGCCAAATCATGCTTTTGGACATCTTTTACCGGTGCTTTACACTTAAACAACATTAAAGAAGACATCTCAGATAGTACTAGATAGTGTTTGGAGGGAAAAATGCACTGTGTCCCAGCATTATAGCAAGAGGATGGGTAACATGAGAGAAATGCTTAAATGATGCAGTGTCCCCAAACTTTTTAACAGCCTTTTCCCAATTTCCCAGTTACCTGAAGGAAAGCAGCGAGATACCTTCCATGAGCATCAGTTCCGCTTTTAAACCGTGAAGAATGGTTGAAAAAGAGTTCAAAATCTGCCCTCGCTACTGACGGCCTCAAAAGCATCCTCATGTGTCACATACTCATAGTGTGACACATGGCCAATAACCACTTCAGCATTTATCCAAGCATTCCCCAGCCCTGGTGCCTGCAGGACCTGTGTCCCTCCCTCCTGTAACTGTCCCAGGTTACTTGTCCAGCTCAAAACCAGGAGAGGTGAATCCTGGAAATGTTTGAATTTGGAACAAAATGGTTTCGTTTTAGAAATCGCTGAAACAAGACTTTTTGGCTTTTTCTTCAAACATTCTGGCTAGACTTGTTATATTATGTTGGGAAGCAATCCTCAACTTGTTCATCGTATTGTTATTCACAGAATGGTGCGAGTAACATTTCTCATGGTCAGTCAGGACAATGTTTTCACAATATGCACATTGCAAATCAAAATAAATGCATTTTCAGATAACTAGTTTATTTTAAAAACTGTATTAGTTCTGGCGCAGCCACAGACAATTTTTCACAGGCATAATATAGAGTTACAAGCAGGAATTCCTCTTAGGAAAAGTCAAAAACATCTCATTTTGATAATTTTCAAACCAATTCCTATGTCTTTTCTAATTTCAGACCTCCAGTGGGGGTTTTCCTCTCTGTAACTTTAGCTATTAAAAATGTAGACATCTCAGCTAGGTTCCAAAATCCGTGAGCACAAACTGCATAGCCCTCCTTCGTGTTTCTGACGACTGCCTTCCAGTGAGAGAAATTATTCTCTGGATGTGCCTCAATTTAATTTGAAAATAAAATGGGATTTAAAACAAAAGAAAGGGAAATTAAAGAGTATCATCAATGCAAAACGGTGGCTTGTTCTATTCTTTGCTTTTCATTCAGTGAAAGGAAAAGGACAAGAAAGAAAATTAATTTCTAGCTAATCCAAGTATGTTGGAAATTTGTTATATTTCTCTGTTGGGTGGAGAGAGAAACAGGATGGGAGCAAGTGAGGGGAAAAAACATGTCTCTCCAGAAGCACCTTCCTGAAAGTGTGTTTTATAATCATCATTCTGCATTTCCTATCTGTTCCGACATTTCAAGGGTGAAAAAGCACCAGCACAAAATTGTAGGAGCACTTTATAGGTCCACAAATCTGGGTGAGAGAATTAGGGTTTTTTACCTTTTCAAGAGACCCAAGATCCCTCTTAGGACCCTAAATAAGAGCTATACTTTCACAGGAGCTCAAACTCATTTGCTCTTATCGTGATGCTTATGGTACCTTTCAAAGCCCAGCAGCTCTGGGCACTTGGGGGCTAGAAATGTCCTTTTTGTTCTGTGTTTCTTTATTGCTCAGTTTAGTGGGATCTCATCCACCACGCGGGCTTTTAATGCTTTTACAGTAATAGCTGGCCTTTTCCCTCTGTAACACATATACTGTAAATTGAAATGATCAGGCCACAAACACGGCTCTTTGTCCTGGTCCGGCTCCTGTTGCCTTCTGCATCATGCATCTGGCTGAAACGCAGTGGGGTTATATCATTTTTAGCATCTAGGGATCGCTGACAGGAGTTAATAAGTATGATATAACCTTCCCCAAAAAGCATAACAAAATAATAACAAAAAAAACAAGGTTAAGTGAAACCATTTCAATAATGTTATAGGCCTGCTTTCAATCAATGAAAGCTGGGAAATTCAATGTCTTTAGAGGCTATGATTTCATTTTAGCTCCCTCCACTGCTGAACTTCTTTCACAAAGCAATGAGTTAAAGACTTAGCAGCAGATTCATAATACATCTGAAATGTACTTTTTGTGTTTAATATTCGCTGGAATGGTTGACTTTGCTGGGTTTGGTTATCGAGAGGAATAATAGTTTTCAGTTTCATTGAAGCATAAGATATAATTCCATTATCTTTTTTTTTTTGATAAAATAATCTGGAAGAAGTAGAGCAAAATGGGAGAAGAAATGATTCTATAGACCCTGTTAATTATGTATCCATCATATAAAATAGCAATAATAGCATAATAATTTTTCATTAAAGAGGGCATGGGAATATTTGCGATCTCGTGCTGTCAAGTAAGAAATGGCTTTAAAAAACTCCACTTTATTTCAATAATGTTAACTAATTTTGAGGCAATTAACACTAAATTTTGGTGCCTACTAAGTAGGAATCTGACAATTTTGCAGTTCTGAATCAATTTGTGCATTGCTCCATATACATTAAGCCTGAGTTCAGCCCCTGTAACTTCAGGGACTTAAAAGTTAGATGCCTGCTCTAAATTAGGTGCCTGAACTAGCAATATAGTTCAGGGACGGGGACCTCGGACTTGTACTCGCTCCACAGCTTTGCCACCAAGCTGCTCTGTTTTCCAGCCTGTATCTGAATGCAGAACAATTGCATCACTATATTTTAAATTAATATAATTGAAAGAGGTGCCATTCTATTCTCCCTGCAGGGAGCAGCCGTTTAAGCATTGATCTTAATTTCAGGAGGTTCAGGATGGAAATGAACTAACTCCAAGAAATTGCCAGCATGTCATCTGAAATGCAAAGCTACACTCCTGATGCCCGGTAAGCTATTTAGAGAGCAGGTTCAGAGAGCAGCATGACTCTACAGTGAGATGGACTATTTTCTTTCGTCTGCTTTCCTGTGCAGTATGCCAGTTTTTGAAGATGCTCTCAATTATAAAGACTAGCCGGTGTACTGGGTAACTCTGAGACACCTCAGCTTTTTCCCATATGAGTATATCCCACGTGTCTGTCAAGGAATGCCATGCCTCATGTTATGGGAAAATCCCCTTGCAGGCACAGAGAGTTGTTTTCCCATTCAAACGAAACACAGCAGTGAACGGCAGACCCATGCTGCAAAACACAGAACAAAAAGGTTTGATCCTTGCAGAGGTGCAACATGTGAAAGGAAAATGGTTGCATGTTGAAAACACAGACAATTTGATAAAGAGCATGAGAAGGAAAAAAGCTGCTGCTGCTGCTGCTGCAGCTTTAAATTAAAATGCTGCATCAGCCAGTCCCTCAGGACTTGATAGAAATCTAATTAGTCAGACAATCTGGCACCAAATGTCCTAATTTCCCCAATCCATGTGGGATTTGTGTATTCTCTTATTCACTGCAGTTCTAAATTTCAACCTGAGCCTTTCTAACCCCTCTCTTTTTTCCATGCAGACATGGGACTCAAGAGAAGGTGATCCCTATCAAAACCTAATTGTTTTTCATAAACCTTTAATTAATTAGACTCAGGCTCATGAAAGACACTTAAAATATTAACAATTTGTTTAGACACAAGTGCTGGATGAGGATTGCTGCAGCGTCGTATTTTTATAAGAAACCCAAATGTAATTAATGTGCATGGGCGTACACTCAGTGTGGGGTCCAGGAGGGCGGCTGAACTGGGAGTCCTCCCCGAAACACACTGGGAGAGGAGTGAGGACCGTGGCCGGGCTGTGCCGTGGCCAGCATCACGGCCAGCTCAGAAGGACAGATGCAGCATGGGTCCTCTGCGGCCAAGGGTTAAAGGTAGTAGCAGCCCTGGGGTGGTGGGTTTTAAGGAATGCTCCAAAAGGGTATTGGAGTCCCCCCAGGTTGGCTATATATAGGGCACACTGAGAACAGCAAACTCGTAAGGCAATTAGCCCTGTCCTAGGGGACCACAAACTCCTGGAGCAAGGTGCTGAGTGCCTCTGAATTGCTCTGGCACCCTTGGAGAATGAGGATCCTGGCTCACACAGGATTAAACCATTCGGGAGTAACAGATTTGATTTTTTTTTTTTTTTCCAGAGCGGCTATGACCTGTCATGTCAAAGCTTTTTATTAAAGTCTCTTAATCCCCAGATTATCACCACAATAGTTCCACAGGCCCATTCCAGATAAGGCAGGGCCCATTGTGGAGATGCACATTGGAGGAGTTTTAATCTGCAAATTATTGGCATGCAAGACCACGAGGGGCTGCTTTGCTGTGTTGCCCGTTGCGTCAAGGGGAATTGAATATTTATAAAGAAGACTTCAAATGGGCCATGCACTGTATTCCTCCCACACATGTGCAATCCCCATGTGGCAGAGGGGCCCTGCTGAAAGAAAAAAGCCCTGCTGTGCAACCACGGCACACACGTGGACTCCTCCAGAAGCCACGCAGCCTTCGTGGAAAGAAGGTGAGCAGGGCTAGCGGGAAGGGGCTGGTCCCCTCCTCCAAACACCCCATTTCAGCCACACGGTATGCATGATTTGATTTTTAAGAGAGAAGTGATAAGAGTGGAAAGGCAGAGCTGGTGATGGAAACTCCATTTCTCTCTTGAATACCGGGGGAGGACAGCAAACAGATAAAGTCCCTGATAGGGATCCTTTGCTGACACAAAATATGCCATGTGGAGCGAAAGCTTATGCTGTATGCAAAACTAATTATCAGTTACCTTCCAGATTAAGGAACAACTCAAGCATCTGTTTCACCGAAGTGTTTTTAAAGAAAGAGATGGCTCTCTTTAACATAGCCTGATGGGTTTGAAAATGTCATCCCTTGGGTCTGGGGGCTCCCTGAGGAGGTGCTGGGGAGCCCAGGACAGACCATCCCCTCCACAAAGTGTTTCCAGGCTGCCGGTGAGCTGGCAGGGCAAAGCAGGACGTGCCCTCCCTTCCCCCCGGCAGTGTTTGTACAAGCACATGGTTGTACCTCACTGCAAAGGCCACCAAACAAAAATTAACATGGAAATGCTGTATGGACAAGTATCAATTGGGAGCATGGCAAGTCTGAGCGGGGTGAGCTCAGTAATCGGTGGAGCAGACCCATGGCACTGAGCTGAACCTCTCCAGCTGCATGTGGGAGGTAGGTTATTTACACATATATTTTATATATGCATGCATTCTGCAAGATGACTAGCTCCTTCAGCTCTCCCTAGCGTAGACACTGCTGCACAAGGCCAAATCCTAGCTACCGCTTATAGAGATGCTGAGCCCCTCTTGTTCCTACTGAGATCCCAGCCCTGGGTCAGGCTGCAGCATCAGTCAGGGCAGATCAGGCTCAGCCCTCAGCAGCAATTTGAGACCTTCTCTGTCAGCAGATAAGGCTGAGGATAGTCCGCGACATGGCTTGGCTCCCAGCGTGTAATCTCCCATTGCTCGCTAGGTGAGGATATCACCCCATCGCTGGGGATCTGGCTCAGGATCTGCAGACTTGGACTCAGCTCCGGCTCTGCCACAGCCTTCCCGTACGACCTTGGGCCAGCTGCTTAGGTTTCCTCCATACCTGTTTCCCATCTGTTAGAAAATGACTGGGTATATTAAAGGGTTCTTGTGAAGATAAGTAAACTGTGAGGCTATTATTAGCTATTACACTGATAGGGCCCAAATGTTCCTATTTTCTGTAACAGCTCAAGAACTTGAGCAGGCAGAAAAAGGCTTCGGGAAAATAAATCATTGCCTTTCTGGGGTCTCCTCTCAAAGGAGGGAGGTGTGTCTTCCTTTAGAGCCAGCTCTTCATGCATTTTATGAAATTGCAATGCCCACATTTTCCCTAACAGCCTTCGTTCCAGCCTGTGAAATGGCCCCCAATAGCCTTTGGCTCATGGAAACCTTCCAGTGTGCTTAATATTACCTGCAATGCCTATATTAATCATAACGCACAGGTGCCAGAGCCACCGGAGGGAAGGAGAAGGGAGAGGCCAGGTAATTTATCGCTATATGGCCCCAGCATGAGCGGTTGCATTAGCCCAAAAATTACATTGCTTTCTGGTTCCCAAAGTTCTTGGGAGTACAAAAATGGAGAGGGGGTTATCTGTGAATCATCTGTCATCTCTAAAGCTTTTGGCTACAACCTTTTCATGACTCGTGGAAAAAGAATTATAAATAAAGTGTGGGGGTGGGGGAAGTGACTAATTGAGTGCAATAATTAAACACAGCTCCCAAAAAAGCTGAGCATGTTTCTGCAGCCATCAGCACCCCGAGTGAGGGGTGAGAATGCCTCCAGGATTCGCCAGGGCTTCGTTACTGCAGAGCATTAGTATAAGGGGCAGCATCCTCTGGCAGGATGCAACAGAGTGTGTTTTCATGTAACACAGTCAATGCACGGGCAAAATACCAGGTTTTGATATGCACAGGCCTGGGCAGTGGAGCTGAAGCAGGCAATTAGCTCTTGTTGTTGGCCCGTTTGGGGGGAGCCAAAATAAAGGAGTGTTCAGTACTGCGAGGAAATGTAGGGCAAGGACTAATACCAGCAGGCGAAGTCAGAGCGTTATGCATTCACCTGGGCCACCAGATTCGCAGGCAAGGCTGCCAGCTTCCCCCAGACATGCGAAGGCACTAAATAAAACTGGTACCCAGCTTGGAAAACTTCAGCTCCAGCTAATAATACTTGCAGGATAAAATACTGGCATCAATATATCCCACATGCCAAATGAAACCATTTGTACCCACTTGTTCCCTCTCTGGTTCAATTAATAAAGGCAGCTGAAGAAACAGCGAGCACATTTCCTTTCAGAAATCTCCCCAAACTTAGTGACATTTGGAATCACACAAGACAGCTGCACCATGAGATAAGTTAAATGATGTATTCAGAAATGGCTCGGTTCAGAAGGTTGCATCTTTCATAGGAGCCTGGCGCCGAAATCTGTGTTGTGTTCTTCAAATGTGGAATAACTCTTCTTCCCAGTTTACATATATTGATGAATACACTTGAAAGATGGCCGGATTTCTGTATAGTACAGTGCTTTCTTTTCCTGACACATGGATCCATCTGCCAACATCCCAGACCTAATTAGTACTCTCTTATTTCTATTCACCGGCTAGTAAGCATGTGGCATCTTTCCACAAGCCTATAAATCCTCAGTTTACGCAGACATATACCATATTGCGATGGGTGGGTTATAACCTCAGTGAAACTGGCAGTTGCAGTTGCCTTTCCATTGAGGCTTAATGTCATGATAGCCAAAACAAGAGAGACCATCACTCAAAACACAGGCTGGCACAGCAAGGCTAGGGTTGTGGTTCCGAGTTTCCCAGCCCTGAGCTACCATGTCCCCATCCCCTAAGAGCCACACACACTGCTCCTGAGTCAATACAATTGTCTACAGGGCCGCCGTTGAAACTGGATTTGTGTAAAGGTCCACAAAAATCCAGCATAGAGGCTTGGTCATAAAGGCAGATGTGATTTGTGCAGTTTAATATAATATCACAAATGCAAGAGCTAGGAGAAAGAAATGGCAGGGACACGATGAGCCCTGGAGACCCAGCTCTGAGAAAGGAGAATTAGGAAATCCCTTAAATAAAACAGAAAGAGGGTAAAGGTATATCTGCCTTCAGTTCTCCTCCAAGCAGAACCATGCACATCTCCTCCTAAATCTGGTCAGCCCCGCAGGTCAAAAATATTGTGTGAATATGCACTAGAGGTTATGGTTCTTCCCATGCTGGGGAGAGTTATTCAGAAGCCTCCTGCTGGTGTTAAATTAAATTACCCATATAAATAGCACCGGAGGTGACGGACAATAGATCCCACTGGTTTGCATGCAGTCTGCTCTATAATGGCCTGAAAGGTGAGAGCTATTGTAACATGCCCTAAAAGGCACCTATTTAAGTTAGATCTCATCAAACTTCCACCTGGTGTAAGTTACTTTACAGACCTCCCCCTGCAATGATATCCAACTTCTGCTATGCAAGAGCCAAGCCTACCAAATATCCAAGGAGTTAGTAGCAAAGTGCCTTGATTACCCTTATGGTGTTAATTTTGGGTTTCCACTAATTTTGCTAAAAAATCCATTTGAGTGTCTAGATTCAAGTTTCTAACATTTTCAAATACTGCTTCTTATGGAAAAAAAAAAGACTGCTTGACAATGATTCTCTTTTTCTTTCTTTTTTTTTAAATATCCTTCCTACTTTGCAAGGTTACTCCCTGCCACTCCTTTTTAAGATTAAAACAAGAAGTTAAAACAAGTGAAAGAATGAATTTTCCCCAGGAAAGCTAACAATATTTATATCCCATCAAGCTTACCACCAAGCAGCATCTCAGGGACCAGTGATGCCAGATATGTACATATGATGTAAAATGCTTGAAATGTATCATGAGGAATATATATAGTGGTTCGTGTTGCTAGAAAAATAGCAACAGCAAAAGGCTTGGTGGTTTTATGTTCTGTCAGGGGTACGAGTGTCATTACTGGATGGGTACCCACCAAATAAAGGTGCTGATAGGACGAGAGGAAAATTGCAGGCTTATTTTTTAAAAACAGAATTTCTCTAAGCCAAATTAACCCCTGCCATAAAGTCGATGAAGTCGATGGTGCTGCCGGGCAACCAAAGTTAACCTGGCTCTTTTGCTTTGTTTTCCACTTATTTTAGAGGAGTCAGGCTGTTTTTACATTGTTGGCCAAGAGAGAGTGTGTGAGGATTAATAGTTAATTCAAGGCTGTAAAGTGCTGCATTGCTGTGAAGTATTTAATTTAGATCCTTTTTGTGTTTCTGAGGATGTAGCTTAAGCTGTCTACAAGAAAAAAGGTAAGGTGCAGCCCAGAACTTGCAGCGATGTAGAAAATTAGCAAAAAAAAAAACCAACCTAAAGACAAGAAAATGAAACAACAACAAAAACCTATCAGAGAGTGTGAAATTCACCTGGATCCCTCCTCAGGGGTTTGCACATTTGTGTGATTAGAGTCATATTTATAGGAAAATCTTGTCACTTCTCCTCACACTCTGTGGGGCTGTAAAACACATCACTGCTGCTCTCAGTTTTTGGAAGAGCTGCTGAAAACAGGAGAACGTGTGCAGGAGGGACAAAACCTGTCATTCAGGAGGGTCCCCAGCCCGAGGTCCTGCCTCTGCGCAGGCACGGGCTGTGGGTTTTAATCACAGTGAGATGCTGATGTCCATGTGCCAAGGGATTGCACGGGGGGCACTTTGCTGGAACAACACAAGCCAAAATGCTTTTGGATGCCACTCCAGAGGCTTTGCCCACTGTCATGGGAGGGAGCTGGTAAACGAGGACACTCTCATTTTGCCTCTGGCCATGGTTTGCAGTGCCAAAGCACTGCAGAGGGGCCAGGGAAGCATCCCCTTTCTCACGTAAAGGGTCCTGAATAATGTACAAGAGCAGGATTTCCTCCTGGCACCAACCTGTAAGAAAACAGCTGGCATTAAAATAAACAAGCAAACAAATAAACAAAGGCTCCATTAAAACCTGACATCCTCATAACAGGACCTTGTTCAGATGTCAACTTAAAAATCGCAATGATCTCCAAAAGAGTTATAAAATCTAGTAATTGTGATTGCTGCAACCAGTGATTTCCCAAGCACTTTGTGTGCCACTTGGGCACAAGTGGTTGCATGAATAAACAGGAGAGCGAGGGAGAAACAGAGGGAGTGGGAGAAGAGGTAAAGAGGCAAAATGAAAGAGCCCAAGTCTGTGCTGGCAATCTCCTGCTCGTCCAAATGGATGTTTGATTTCTGAGCATACCACAACGCAGCATTGACAGATCCATTTCTCTTGCAGGGCTGTCCAGTTTGATACATTTCAGGTTGCCAGTGCTATACCGTGAAACCTCACCCAACCCATTTTCCCCCGCAGGAGCTCCTCAGGCAGAAAAGGGGGTATTTCTTTTTCCAGTTGTCACAGGGATGTGTTGGGCAGCTAATATATATAAATTAAAAAAAAAAAAAAAAAAAAAAAAAAGGCATGCAGAAAACAGCAGAGCCCTGAACCAAAGATAAAAGCCTAAACAAGTGCACTGAAGTGTAAGGTTAAACGCAGAGGGAAAAGCCATTAGGGAGAGCAGAGCTTTGGAAAAGAGTAGAAATAATTCTTAAGGAGAAAGGGATGGTGAAGTATATCTTAAAGACAAAGGAAACAGAAGTCAGAAAAACATGGAGAGCTACTGCTGGAGCTCAAGACAGTACAAATTACCTTCCCTGGTCAAAATTTACTCTGACTGAGATCTCTGGTTCTGAAATAAGATGGTTTTCCTGAATTGTATACTCCCTTGCAAGGCCTGGCTTCCTGAACACAAACAGAAGCAACGATGTCACCGCAAAAATAATAAAACAGTAATCGTTTTGTTGGCTTGTCACATATTACAGCTAATTATTTAATTACTCTAATTTAAAGTTTTACTAGATTCAGCATCAAAGCATAAAAATCTAGTGATTGCAGTGTCAGAAAGGAATAATATAATTAACGTATTTAGTAGTAACATATTAAACTGTTGATTGCACTGCATTAATCGGCTGAGATGATATGATACATGGGAAGCTGTATGAAATACATGTCTGTATGGGCCTGTGTTGTCTTCTTCCCCATGCCATCACTTACACCTCTGTGGGGTGGGAGGTGCAGGTGTGGAGGAGAGTATGAGGAGAGAGGCAGACCCATTTCTGCTGCAAGTGTGTGTGGAGGCAAGCTGTAGATGAGCTGACAGCATCGCCAGAGACGTATGCGCCGAGCACAAGGCTTTGTGCAATCTCCACAAACAGGCCCAAAGCAGAGATGACAAATCTGGGGACATGTCTGGCTGCCATGCACCATGAAGGCTCTTTGCCCCAGGCATGTGCTGGAGTGGCCCCAGAAGCTGCTCACATTTACACAGATCTGAGCCCACCGACCTCAGCTTCACACCGTTTCTCCCACCTAGACACATACCCCAGAGTGAAGCATTTAAATGAATCAAAGTCTAATTCCCTGAGTTATCCACAACACACCAAATCAGAAGCAGTTGGGTAGTCAAATTCTTGAAGCAATAGGCCCTTTAATTTGATAGTGCCCTCCAAAATTGGCTAGCTGGGCACCAGGCAGTTAGAAGTAGAGAAATTCTTTCTGCCTGACATAACCTAATAACATATTTTTTTTTCCCTCCACTGCTCCAGAGCCAGGCAGCCAACAGAGGGAGCACAAATTCCTGAGCAGCGGTACATGCCTGGACTCTGCCATCCCCTCGGCTGTGTTCGATTGCTGATCGTGCTGGCACACAAACCAGGAGACAGCCAAAGACACCAGCCTTGGAGGAATAATGTGCTCTGAACTCCTCTCCCCTTGCGACAGGACATGGAGCAGCTCAGCTCTTCGGAGGATCCTAGTCCAAATAAGAGCCATGATCTGAAAATCGGAAAATAAAGCAAGACATCAACAAAGAAAAGGCCACTCTGGAAAGTAAGGATGCAAAACAGTGAGAGAGGATAAGGGTTTATATTTTTAAGCTGAAGCTCTTCTACAAAATAATTCCCTTGTCACAAAGGGAAAGACAGCAAGATGGAAAAGATCTTAGGTGAAACACACAGGCAAAAAAACAGACACACATGTCTAATAATTAGAAATTACACCAATCCATTTTTTCAGATTCATTTCTGTCTGAAAAGAAAAACGCTATATATTCCTCTTTCTCCCTTAGTAAGCACAGTAGCCTGCTTGCTTTTCTTATGAGACAAGTCATGCTCTCCAGCATCATGCAAATACACACCCGCAGTAGAAACGCTCCCTGCACCGCTCCAGTTTGCAGACCCACATCTATCCAAATTCAGTTTGCCCTCCAGCCACCCCTGGGATAGTTAAGTAAGTGTTTTTTATGGTAGAGCTGTTTCCTTATCTCAGCTGCAAATGCCATTGTACTATAGCTTTACCTAAAAGATATCTAAAAGCTCTAGATTATTGTTAGTATTCACAGACACAGCCAGGTTTGAACTTCTCAGTGTGCTGCTTCTTAGAGACAATCCAGCACCTGGGCTGTGATGCTCAGAACTGAATAAACTTTGCAGGTTTCACAACAGCAAGTCAGAGATGCGTGGGGACAGCAGAAGGGCACGTCTAGCTGATCCTAGCTGCTAAATTCAAGACTGCCCCAGCTGCGTGTGACTTCTGATCCACGCATAAATGAGGCATTGTTGCAAGACTAGCACAAACTGTATTCTTCAAATTAAAAGAAATCATTTTCTTGGGTTTTTTTCTCCCAAAACAGAATTTGAATATATTATTTGAAAAAATACATTTTCGTTTTCCACCTCACTGCGTCCAATGATTGTGCTGTGATTATTAAACACTTCATAAATAATAATGTGACATTTTCAGATTGTGCGTCTGATTAAGCAGCCATTCTTCTCTCCCTGACTGCGACCATGGACAGATGAGATTGCTGCAGACGCGGCAATCTTTGTGGCTCCTTCCCTGGGGATCAGGGATCAGAAGTTGCCCCTGTAACCCAATTAAATCCAAGAGGATATGAGCTGATCACTTCGGGCCAGCTCCAAAACTCATGACCATCGATGGGGCACCTCGACATGAACTTCTCTGAACTGCAGATCTGCCCCATGAACACAGCGTGATGCATTTTCTAGGGAGGATATTTTACACAGTGAGTCACTTTCTCTGCAGTGGGTAATGATTTTACTCAATTATGGTTTAGTATTAGGAAGCCTGCTCTAAGAGCAAACAAGCAGTTCCAGATGAAGACAGAACTAAATTCAGGGAACTGAAATATAAGAGAAGACAAGTTTCATCTAGAAGCAAAAAAACTGAACCTGAGAGATAAATACTCTCTCAATGAGCGATCAGAGTACTTTGAGGATCAACATGTTGCAGAGACCATCCTCAAAAAGTTTGCTGCCCTTCTTTCACAGAAAAAAAAAACATTTAGTAAAGTTATTTGTTAAACAAAGACCCAAAATCCAGTGGCATATATCCCTTGGTTCCAGTGCCTGTCATGCAGCTGTGCCTCTCAGAGGTGTCATATAGAGCAGTGCAGGTGTCAGTGAAAGGGACAATCTCCTAACCCAAATTCTCTCTTGCCTAGTATGGCATTTGGATGAGTTAATCCCAGTCGGAAAACCCAAATGATTTCTTTTTTTCTGAGCACAATCACCATTTCAGAAAAATGACCAAAGAAAGCAGGCCCTCTCTTTAAACCCTCCCAACCATCTGTCTGGATATTACTGACCTTTAATATTATGCAGGCGGGAGGTGGAAAGAATGGGATGGGGCAGGGGGGGGAAGGTGTGGAAAAATGTCATGCTGTAACAATGGCTTATTGCATTTGGATAATCTCGCTTCTTGTACCGCTGCTAACATGGTAATCTTTCTCCACCTACTGTATGTCAATAATGCAATAACCTCGCTCTCCCCCTGCATCAATAACACAACAGCCGCTCTCCGCTTTCAGCGGCACTGATGAATTCTAGAATTGCAACAGCTCAGATGGTCCATCCTAGCTTGTCCCTGCCTCCCACCCTCATTACATTTTAATTTCACTTTAAAGACAGTTGCTATCAGCATTGTTTGACTACAGCTTCTGCAAAATAAGATCAGGCTGTATTTGAACTCAGGAGGTTCCTCAGCTCAGCACAGGTGCCAGGATATTTTCTACCAGTGTTGTTTCTTTATATATTCTCAGCTGAAAAATTAAGGCAAGATTTGCCAAAGACTTAACTGGCCAACAGCTCAGTGTATTCTCCAAAGAAGCTGCTCTAAGCTCAGCACTTCTGCGTATCTGTTACTTATGCTTCAGTGTATGGATGGCGGGTCAGATTCTCAGCTCACTGTCCCCATTGCAGCCTTCAGATCTGTGCCAATTACACTTACACCAGTCCACCAGTTATCGATTAATCAGTGTTGGTTTAAAGCAAAAAACATACCCAAGTGCTCTCCACAGACATATTAAGCAAATTATGGTTAAAAAAAATTGATACAATAACAGCAGCTAAAAAATAGTTAAAGCCAAGTGATGTGACAAGTTGGAAAAAAAAAGATCTGAAAGCATAATCAAGTAAGCTTAATATCAGAGAGCATATGGTAAAAAGATCTTGTAAGAGAATCCTTAATACTACAGTGGGCCTCACATACTGATTAATATCACCTCCTCTGTATAGTCTAGCATGGATGCATTCAAGAAGAAGCTGATAATTTTCAGAAATGCTGCTCCTTGTAATGATAGAAGATGAGGTTTCGTGAGTTATGTTGAGAATTATTGGCAAAGGTTAGGTGATTTCCCACTGGTGCTAGAGGGAAAACATTGCTTGCAAATTACCAGCATTTGTCAGTACTAATACCACATCCCCCAGCCACCTAAACTGTCAACATTAATAGGTGTCTTTACAGCAAAAAGGGGTGACGATAGTCAAACTTGATCAGACCTTGAAATGAGAAGAGGAACATGATACAGAGAATAAAGAAGTGGAAATGTGCTTGCAGCGCCTCTTGCCTTAGCTCCCAACATCCCACCCATAGCTGTGTGGGTGGCACTGCTTACCACACTCTGCCAATTATCACATTTGCTTCCCTGTTCGCTCTCCTTGCCATCTCTCTTTCATTTGCTGGGTAGATTTTTGTTAAGCCTCTTCCATCCTCGCTCTTTCTAGTGACTGTTCTGTTTTAACCTATCTATCAGTAGCACGGTGTTTCTTTTTCCAAGAAGCAAACGCGAGATGCAAGATGCTAATGCAAGAGGCAAACGCAAGATACTTTCCCAAGAAAAAAAATGCACGATGAAAGGCAGGAAAGGTTTTCTGGTGGCACTGCCAGGCCTTGGTCATTCTCCTACCAGTCCCCTGTAGAGCCGTTGGGCAAGCAGCGCCTCGGATCCCACTGGCAGGGAGCCCACAGCGCTGCTCCCCAGGAGGGATGTTAAGAGGCAAGGGTCCTTGCCAGGCTTCTAGCAACCTCTCTCCCACCTGGGCACAGCAGCAGCAATATCTATCCCTTGCGATATCTTACCCCCCATTTAAACCTTAAAAGCTTTCAGTATTATTTAGATTGCAAGTTTTCGGTGAGTCTGGGGAACAGTCCAACATGCAACCTTGTTTACCTGGTCTGGGAGTGCAGAGCCTCCTCAGACAAAACCAACACAGACAGCTCCACACTCCTGGCAGGATAGTAATCATCACTGGTGTTCAGCAATTAATTAGTTTTTTGCTGAAGAGTTGCTAAGGTATTTTCCCTCCTTGCTTTCCCTCTGTACATGTCATGCTACAGGACCTGCCATCTACTCCTCCAGCGCTTGAAATTCAGCTCTAGTCACCTGTCTTTGTTTCAAGCAGGCAAAACAAACCGGGACTTCACTCCCTACATCTTCCTCTTTCAGGCTGCACAGCCAATCCAACTGGGGACACGGATCAGCTTTGCCCCTAAGTTAACGCACAGTCTGATATGTGGTTTGGTACCCCTACGAAGGAGAGCATATAAAATACAGACATCTGCTCTCCTGAGCCTTTCAGCACCAGAGGTAACATTAATTTAGGTCGGCCACAACCAGAGATAAAAATCATTTCCATTCGACTCCTCCTTCTGTCAAACTGAATAAAATATAGTTCACTTATTCACCTCGCCTGGCCCCTTGGTGATTAACATTAGCAAATGCAATCAGCCCGTGGCCACGTCGCCACTCTACACTAATGCAAAACTGGGGGAGGGCCTCGTCTACTATCAGCACAAAAAGAGAGCCTTACCTTTTAATGTGCTCATTCTTCACATGGCCGCTAGTGATAAAAGAAGCTGTCAAAACAGATGGACAGGCCAGCCTAGGCAGAGATAGGAGATTTCTGCTGATTTCTATGGGAAAGAGAAAAAAAGCATGCAGCGAGCACTATGCACATCCTCAGCGATTACTGCTCACGGAGAAACCGAGGCTCTGGCAAGGCCCCAGAGGGTCATAAGCTTAGCTATCCTAACTCCATTTTTGTGTGTGCTACTGCAGTCTCATCTGCTGCCACCCCCTCCCTGCTGCAACACGGCTGCTCTCTCTGGAGCACGGGCTGAGTTTCCCAAGCAGGTCCCACTGCAGATCCTGTTGAGAAGTACGGCACTGGGAAAGAGGCACAGAAAAGGGTCACTGCTGGCACATAGTGTCCAGGAATGCTGCTACATTTTGCAGTCTGGCTCACTTGCATGCCCCACCATCAGCCAAAGCTACTTTTCCTGGAGGCAGGATTATTAGTACCTCAGGCTAGTATTTTTAGCAGTTCTTCCCACTGTTGCAGATGGCTAATGCACCATGAAGTGCAGAATTGAAGGCCCAGACTAATTTGCCCCTCTACTGACTAGCAGTTAAGGGCAGCCTGACCACATGGCATTCCTCACCACACCTCTGCTCAGGCAACTTTGAACACAGATGCAAATGCTGATTCTGCCAAAACCCCTGCATCTAAAAGGCCAACCCCCCAACAATCACAAAACTGTTTGCATCTGAGGAGTGTTTGGTTCTTCAATTGTAAAAACCCCTGGTGCTGTCATCCTTGAGCTATGAAAATATGAAAAGAAGTGCCAGGTTTAATGCCAAATACCTCATTCTAACCCTGCCTGTGATACCACCATTCTGGGGCACACACCATCCACAAAAGCATACAACTGGATAATCTAAGAATTAATAATCTGGTCTTTAACAACCTCATTCACCCTCTATGAAAATGGGTGAAGTGATACAAGGTTGGTTGCCCTTGGAACTGCGGGTGACTCTGTGTGCAGCAGTGTGGCTTGAAAAACTGCATGCAGAATCCCAGCCCACATTTGGAAGACTTTGTTCCTTAAAAATATTTTCTATGATCCATACTTGGGTAACAAAAGTTGTTGTTTTAAGGCGGCTGAATTCATTATTCTTCTTAGATAACATTCAATGCTCAAATATATTTTTTTTTTCTTTTCCTTTCTTTCACTACACCCTCCTCTTTGGCAAATAGGACTCCCAAGTCCCTTCTGATCACTAATAACACGGGCTTTCATACCCTTTTGGAACAAATGAAATTTCTTTGACATCTTAACTTTGCACAAATAGATTTTAATGAGGGAATATCACCTTGCCTTGAGCTAACTCTCTTCCTTTGCTCTTCCAAGGCTTTTGTAGTCATTTCCTTACAACTTACAGAACATTAAAGTTCAGCAAAGTGTTTGAACACTGCATACCATTTCGCCAGGAACTTTGTTTATTCACTTCAGACTGTCACAAGAGGGATACACTTTCAAAGATACAATGTAAATCAGGCAAAGGAAGAACATCTTCTGCAACCCTCCATTGTCCTGACATGGTCTTTCATGTCTGCTTGGGGGATTGCATACAAAAGCACTTCCCATTGGGTGACAACCAGGGTGATGCTACTAATATAAATAAGGCTCTGAAGTTATGGTGCGCTCACAAGGGCTGTGGAAAGCCTTAAGTATAACTTGAGTAACATGCACATGTTGAAGGGATCAGAAGAGTGGAATAGATGTGGAAGAGAATATCTAGCTACTTGCCAGAGGATATATCGGTTCATGTTCAAACTCGCCATAGACTTAATGAAGACAACAGCCAGAGAGGACATCAGCTTCTAAGTTCTGGAATTAGAAGAGGATATGAATTTGGAGTTAGGAAATACTGTTCTTGTTGTCAAATTCCTCTCCATACTCCTTCCAGGGCACAAAGTTGAGACAACAGACTAAGAAACCAGACATTTGCCATACTGTCATTTTGAGAAAGGTTCCCAGCACATACACCAAGGGATGGACTTTTCTCAGAACAGTTGTCCTCTGGCGTGGAGCAAGGTGTCACTGAGAAACGTGACAGAGCACTGAGATCCTGCGCAGACGTTCACTGAACCCATGAGTGGGATTCAGCTGTCCCCCTGCAAACTCTTCCCTTTGCTGATAATTTACTGTAATTAAACCATATGTAAAATTCTTTCACTCTGTCAGAAGCAGAGACCTTCTGCTGCCCATATGCCAGAAAGACAAATGAAGGGCAAAGCTCACATGAAGAACGCAAACTTTTGCTCTTGATTAAGGAACAGTGAAGACACCTTCCATAAATGTGCCTGCTGGTGCCTGCTCAGATGATGTTTTGATATATGAGCGAGATCCACAGAGAGAGACAAGGAGTCCCCAAGAACAGTCAAGAAGCAGTTGGTGACCACAGACTCTATGTTTCCAGTTCCCCTACTGCTGTATGAATGGGGTGTTATCAGCATCAGGCCTTATCCCTGGCACAGGTTACTACTGCCGCTCAGGGCCCGTACCATGCTAGGGCTTGCTCACTCCCCAGGCTTACACCTGCATGTAAGGGGACATCAGCTGTGAGAAGCTGGGACACAGCCAGACTCTTCTCAGTGGTGCCCACTGAAAGGACAAGAGGCAATGGGCACAAATTGAAGCACAGGAAATTCTGTTTAAGTGTATGGGAAGAAAATTTACTATGAGGGTGAAGTACAGGAACCAGTTGCTCAGAGAGGGGTTGTGGAGTCTCCATCCTTGGAGACATTCAAAACGCGGGTGGACGTGGTCCTGAGGACTAGATGGCCCTGCTTGAGCAGGAGGGTTGGACTAGATGAGAGTCCAGAGGTCTTTGCCACCTCAACCATTCTGTGAGTCTGTGAGATGAATTCATAGTGCTATAGAGTATGAAGGTAGGAGCCTGAATTTTGAACACTTCAAACTGTCAAAACTGAAATTATTCCAATTTGTTAAAATACAACAGAAAGGCAGGTTCTGAGCTTATAGACAATTTATTTCTGTAGACTTGCCAGACAGGAGAGATGAATATTTTGCTGTTGTTGATCTAACTGCACTTCAACAAGTGCAACAACAAAAATCTAAATAAGCTCAAACCTTTACAGTAAATTGTTAGCCGATGTGGTTTTTAAAATTGTAAATATATAAATAAGGGCAAGAATCTGGAGTTTAGTGCAATAGAAACAGAAAGCTGATTCAGCAGAACAAGGCATAGTCATAAAAGATTTATTACGCTTTATCAGCAATATCCACAGTCTTTCTGTGATTAGAGTTGCATTGTGTGTAATTATCTTATAGAAATTCTGCTCTTTGATGTGCTTTATCCACCATGCTGAAATACAGTTCAATTCTAGTGGGTTTTCATGGTTGACTGGAATTTACATTAATTCCTTTGGGCCTGCAGGGCCAGCCTGGTCTGTCACTAGCAAGCTCTTCATAANAAAGTCCTAGACACCCTGGCCCAAAAAAATAGGGGAAAACAAAGAGTCTGACTTCCCAGGGGTGATCTTTGATTAATATTCCATAGTCCAGCCTTTCCTCCCTTTCACCATGAATTACAGCGATTGAAATGTTTACAGTAATTTGCAAGCAGAGGTTACACTCCGCTTTTAATTTAAAATGTCCAAGCAAACTCAGGAAATTATTTCATCTCAGTTCATTAAGCTTGATTTTTCTCAATCATAAAAATGTTCTCTTTTTATTTTTCTTTTTAAAGTTCACTGATTTTTTCCTTACCCCCTATGCCCATAAATGGTTTCTATCAGCCAGAAAAACTACAGGTGTTTGCAGGCCAACCTGTATAAGATGCAAATGCTTAAAACTACCTTGGTTGTGTACCTGATTGTGCTTTTGTGGATTTCAGCATGGGGGAAGCAATCACCTTCAATGGGAGCAGAATCAATTTTCTGAATAATCGCTTAATCCTTGGGAGATGCTCAGCACCATGCAGGAAGGAAAAAAGAACAGAGAGCAATGGAGGACAGAGGTTTAGAAAGTTTGGGGGGTTTTATAAGCAAAGCTCATTTTGCTCCTGTGTTTGATAACTAAATGGAGGCTACTCTGATTAAATATGTCCAAATAACTCTCAGAATTGTAGCTCTGTGCCATTTCAGGCAGCAGATACAGTTAAAGTGAATGAAGAAGACATAACTATGCCTGTTTTGCATGAATCTCTCTTCTGTCACCCACGTACAGGTGTTGTTCTGTGGATACAATATGGGTTTTGATTCAGTGTCTGATATTAGAAGAGATGGAATTCAAACACTTCTTTAATTCAGAGGTAGAAAAAAGCACAGAACTAATGAGCGGAATCCATAACTGCAAATTGAAGGGCCGGGCCACCAGTGGTTTTCTGATCACTTCCCAGACCTAGAGAAGTCATGAGAAAACAGTGAGCATGGTCCACAGAAACCAAACTGCATCATCAAAGGCCAGACTTTGTTTCTGCAGGAGCCTCACTCATTCCCTTCAGCAGGAATAGAGGTGGATCCCCATGTACACCACTTGGCCAGGCTTCTCAACCTAGAGTGTGGTTCTCCCTGTTCAGTGTAACTCCAGAATCTTCAAGAGTTGCAGCTTGGGAGCTCATTCCACAGTCAAATCTCACCATCAGGAACATATGCCCAACCTTTTCCTTTACAATCGCAGGGAACACTTCATCATCTACCCATTGATTTCTAAGGTGTACGTTGAATTAGATTAGATTCCAGGTCAGTTCAAGGAGGGAATAACATCCTCCACTACCAACTTGACCTGATCCTCACCTCTTTCCAGCCAGCCCTTCTCGGTTCATTATGTCGTCTTTTCAACTCTTCCTATGACAGGTTTCCTGAACAACACAGAATCATCAACACCCAATTAATTTGTGGTGGTGGCGGTGTTCACAAGGTCTTGACTTGCTTGTGGGATGGGGAATTATAAATCCCATTTCCAAATTGTGCACCCATACTGCTTCTCGAGAGATGAGGGGTGATGGAAAGAAAAACCGGCCCAGACTCTCCACTCCTCCAATTTTTTTTTATCTGAATGGAAGTGGGTTTGAGGAGGCTTGACATAACTGTGCAGGCAGGTCTGGGGAGAACAGACACCAGCGAAAACCCTCCGTGTTGTGAGAAGAGAGGGAGAGACAAAATCCATACATTTGAGTAAGAATTGAAACAAGTTAAGAGCTGTATGCTTATTAGCTCCTCACAGCAAAATAATCTGCCATTGAAAGCAGACAGGGAAGAATATCAGAATGACTGTAATGGAACACAGATTGGTTTAATAGTATCAGAAACTCTTTTGAAGGCAGCTGTGTAGCTTAGAGCAGGTGGGTGCAACTCAACAGGGAGGCCTATCTCTAGGTAGAGACTTTGTTAAGGAGAAAAAAGGGGGGGAGGGAGAAATTGAAATTCTGTTGTCAAGTAACATCACGCTTTAATTTCATGCCACATTATGACAATCTGGTCTGTAAGGCACTCCCAGTGTGTGGCTGCAGAGCTGCTGTATTACAGCTTCTGCTTGCAAAGCTGATAGGCCCGGGAGACCTGCAGCCCTCAGCTAATTGTAAACCAGATTAAATAGCAGTGTGAAGAAGTTTGATTAATTCAATCTATCTCCATGCATCAAGACCAGAACCAGACGTGGCACGAGCCCCAAATCTTTGGAGTATCAAGTTCTTTGTTCTTCATGTTTAAAATAAAAAAATTAAAGTGAAGCATAGGAAAATAATGAAATTATAACATGATGACATGATGAAACATAAGTGACAATTCTACTTTTCTTCCTAGAAAATCCCCAGCCTTTCTGCCTTTAAAAAATAATGCATAAAAAAACATTTCAATTAGCATCTTTATGCACTTACCCAGATAAATTACCATACTAATAAACTCCTGATAGACTTTCAGGGGCTGCTTAACCAAGAGCTTCTGATCCAGTTGAATTCACGGTCTCTTGGACAGGATGGATTTGGACTTGATTAATTTTAGTTGTTTCAATTGCAAAGAAACTGTCGATTGCTCCCTCTCTTCTAAGTGCCTGCGAGACAGAGAAAGAGGATGTAAAGAGGGACTATCCCTGCTAACTTGGCTGGCCTGGCTGACCTTTTGGAAACCACAGCATGCAATGCACTCTGCACTGAGCAGTGCAATTTTGTGCCATTCAATTCAATTCAGACAACTGATTTACACAACGTATTTTACACAACTGATAAATGCTGATGATGCTGCCTTCCACTTCCTGAAATACTGTGAGACTGGCCAACAGCATATCCAACTTACGAAGTCACGTGTTTGAAGAGCAATTTTGACCAAGAAAAGTGTAAATATTCTTAGGGGACATTTTTACTTTGCATGATCCTATTTGGAGACAACTGCAGCTGCACATGCTTGAAGTCTTTGGGTCCTTTTCCCCAGTAGGCAGGGTCTTCATACATTTCCAACATCAAGGGAATTGAGGGATTTTCCCATGCTCAATTTGCAGAGAAAAGAGAGATAACTAGTCAAGTTGCTCTTTGCAGTTTCTTTCATCTCTCACTACCTACAGAAGCTAATACAGGAAACAGTTCAAGAAAGAGTGAGATACTCATTTCTATGTCATTAAGTGATCTGCATACATGTGTCTAACTCTCACTCTGTTACAGCCTACTACATGGAAAGTGGCTTAGTTCCTACTGCATCACGTATTAATGGTATGACTTCTAATAACACTGGTAACACAGCTATACAAAGAGTAATATTAGATTATTTCTGTTATTCATCAGTATCACGGTTGGACAGAATCCTCATAAATCTACCTAAAGTGGCTTCCCATGGATGCTAGTGCTACCACCAAAAAATAATATATTATGCATACATGTACAGCTTCTCAGCTACCCACCAGCTGCTTTTTGTGTACGATTATAAAATACCTGCATGACCCTCCTAAATTGAATATGATTTGATGGCAGCAGCTGAGCAACTGCAGTACTCAGAAGCCTTAAATATTTCAGAAGCCTTCTCCCTCCTCTTCCTTTTCTCCCCCACCAGCAATGTAGAGGACTTCCCAGGCCCCACCACACTCCTGGAATGCATTCTCTCAAAAAATCCACTGAACCTCAAATTATTATTCCATGGTGAGAAAAGCAGTGAACAGTAGAAAATGACAGTTTACCCAAATGGAGGTGAAAATGCACTTTCTCCCATACTTAAGAGAAATAACAGCTTTCAGCAAAGATCTAAATCCTAGCAACAAGCACTACATAAATGCAAAAAGGTCATCTCTTTGTTAGAGAAAGGTTACTTTGCTGAACACATACTTTAAAAAAAAAAAAATCTACTAAAGGAAATTAAGCTTGGTAACATTTCTGCTGTATTTGCCCATGCAGAGAACAGATCTGTGCACTCACTTGCAGTGCAAGAATGCAAAGAAAGGTTGATTATAATGAACAAATTTCTTCTTTGAGAAATACAAGGAAGAGAATCGAAGATGTGTTTCAAACAAATGGCTATTTAAAAACAGAATTTGGGCTCTGCTGAGCAAAGCACTAGTTGTCAGCTGTGAATTCACCTGGATGGCAATGGAGAGGGACTTTACCCACCCTGCTAGAAACAGCCAGAATGATGAGTGCTCCTGCACTCCTGATGCAGTCTTGCAAATTGTTCATTGTCCTTCTCCTCTAGCCAGGTCAGTGTCTGCCTTGGCTTAAAAACGCTTGGGGTAAAATTCTGGTTCCAGTACAGACCACAGCAAACCCCGCCTTTGCCTTCAAAAGACAGAGAGGACAGCAAAGTTTGGGAGATGGCAGGCTCCAAACCCAAGAACTTCCTGTTTGAACAGACAACCAGGCAAGGGGTATGGAGAGAAACAAAGGCACAGAGGGCTGATCTGCATAAATCCTTATTAATCAGGAATGTACATAAGAATATGTTTAATTTTACTCCTAGTCAATAAAGTAAGAGGCTCTGCAAGCCACGTTGGGTAAGCTGCTGTTCAGAATCATCACAAGGAACAGGGAGGAATAAGATGATGAAGCCAAATGTTGAGGGGAGAAAGAAGGGAATACATAGCAGAAAGTCTCTCAGAAATACCCAGAAAGTCTTGGTCCTGCAAAGGACACCAAGGAGAATACAATAAATTATGGGCTGAGTGAAACAATGACTCCAAAACACTTCAGCATGAGGCAGAAGGATGCTAGTGGGGAAACTGAAACAAGGAAATGTCCACAGGGTTTATTATCCTGGTCTAGATCCATTTAATTCTTATGTGATTCAGTACAACATCATCTTCCCTTGACCAAGCTCTATCTCCAAGGTAACAACTGTTTAGAAAAGACCATGTTTAAACAAACATATACAACAATGGTCTAGGCTTCTTCTCCAGGTCTCTTCTCACCTTTCAGTGAAACTGCCCCATTGAAATCAGATGGAAAATCCTGTTGACTGTATTGGGAGTGAGGATTACATTGTCTTCTGGGGAAATACACAAACAGTTACCTTCAGAGCTGTTAAAAAATCAAGGATAGGAATCTCTGGTCAATAAGAAACTAAGCCTAGGAAAATAAAAATGCAATTCTGTGTCACCTTGGGAAGATCAACATCATTTGTCATGTGGTGTTTATTTAGCAGAACAACAACTGCATTTGTGCTTTTAAAGGGAAATGAAAGGAGAAAGTAGCAGGAGGGGGGAATGGGGGAGATCTGAGCGCAGGAATGTACTGCCACTCCAGCCTGCTATCATTAAACCACATCAGAACTTCATAATCATGGTGTTTAATTAAACAACAGAGGCATGGGTTTATGCATTAATAATGAGGCCTAGCACTTTAGCATGTCAGGCTAAATACAGTTTTAAATTAATAATGTCGCACCACAGCATTAGTGAGAAAATGAAATCTTATTAACAACTTAATAAAGTCCCTTATTTGCTAAAGTTCTAGCTCTCAGGGAACAGTGTTATAGCAAAGCATTTGCGTCCCTTAAGGGGGGCAGATGGGAGGAGGTGCTGCTTTCTCACGCCCTCTGTAATTCCATTATATATAGCTCGCGTAGTCACTAAATATTGCCTAGTGTCTGCCAAATAATGCCGTATGTTGCTTCTAAACCTAGGTGTGACGTACTGGATAATCTGCACATGCTCTTTTTATACACCCAGGAAGGGCATTTACTCACTTTTTTCTATTACTGTACCATCTTACCAGGCAACACTGGAGAACATATATAGGACTCCAGCATTATCTACAATATCAGTGCTTTACAATCATTTGTGTATGATCCTCTCAGGCCCCAGGACTGCAAACACTGCTATTTTGAAGACGAGGAACTGAAGCGCAGAAAGCAGCTGAGAGCATGAGGAATAACAGAAAGCAATTGATTTACTGTGGCTTACAGGGTTACCACCTATCAGCTGATCCCTAATAACTGTCTATATAAGCATTCTTGGACCACTCTCCAATTTAGGATGTATTATTTTCAGAACAGACTGAGAGTGCACATGATTAGGTACTCCAGCTCTGCTGATAGGCAGTCACTTGTTAAGCTGAGGAAGCTCTAGCACTTTATAGCCAGGGTTTCACAAGCCTTTAGCTTCCTGACTGCCACTGATTTCAAGGACCTGGGCCACATCAGGCACACAGTGAATCGGTAAAAGACTAAAGACTGGAGCCCCATCTGCTCAGCCCTACAGCAGAATCTGAAGCCCAGGGACAGGTTTCCATTCGTCCATGTGTTTGGCACAAATTTATCTACCAAATTCCCTTAAATCCAGAGAAACAATCCTTTTTCCCCCTCCCCTACCAGTGGTCAGCACTTCTGCCATCCAAGTAAGGGGTCTCTCTCCACAGGCTTGCCCATCTATCTTGAAAGTCCCACCTGGGCTTGCTTTGCTGAGGAAACAAAGAACAAGCTACAGGACCATAATGAAATGAGTAACACGGGGACAAGATCCAAAGCCAATGAGCTGACTTCAAATGGCTGAGCATTAAGGCCATGAAGAACTGACAGCAGCAAAGCCACAACCAGCCATAGCCACTAAATTCAAGGGAGATGATAAAAAAGAAGATGAATAGAGACAGGAACAGACAAGGTATGTCCAGCTATGAGTCTGTCAAAGAAGGGCCTCTCTGGGATGTAAAACACTCATCATACACCTTATACAGCTTGAAAGCTATTGGATTAGAATGGAAATCAGCCAGCAACACTGCTGACTGTTGCAGATGGGAGTGGAGAAAAGCAGTGGGGTCAAATATTGCCTTTAGGTGATGCTCATGGGACCCTAGAGCTATTTCCTCTTCCTTCCTCTGTTGTCTCCGCTCACTAACTTTGCTCTGAATTTCTTGGACAATGTACCAACATAAGTAACCTTTTACAGTGCTGGGAGAGAATGTGAACAATGGGTGGTAGACACACATACACTTATGCAGCCTTTGGATAAGACCCTAGCAAGCCACCTTCTCACGGTAACAACTCCCTTAAAAAGAATGGTCTTCCATATTAAATGCCTTCAAACTTTCATTTGCATTTTCCATGTGTGTCCTGCTCCAGAGAGAATACTGATCTTGCAGAAGTTGGATGGGAGATTCTCATTGTGCCCTTTTTTCATTCAGTTACTACGCAGCTCTCTGGAATGAGGGGAAAGATGGGGCAGAATGATAACTGCAGTCCTCATAGGAGAGCTCAAAGTGGGGAGTAGATTGCCTTGCAAAGCTTGTGTGCATTAGGAGCCCTGATCTGCACGCAGAGGTTACCTGTCCGCTCCTCTCCTGCTTCAGAGACCCAAGGATGTGGGTTTCACTTAGGAACCACCGAGTTCATGGCAAGTAGCAGCTTGTGCAGTGTTTGTGCAAGTGAAATGTCTAGGACATAAAAATCATCTTGGTGTGCCTTGTCTTCTATCTCCTCTGTTAAATAATAAATAGGAACCTAATGGAACTGAATATGACTGCAGGATGCAGTGTAAGCGAAGCCAGAGTAGACCTGCATCTTCCCCCTTACTTCATCATCAGTGAGTAAATGGGTCACTGGTGAATGGGATCTAAGTAAATCTCCATCCTTTTTACCCTGTACTCAACCTACTGCAATGGGATGTGGCTCAAACTCACACACCTCTGCTACAAAACACTAAATAGAAATATTACAAATTATCTCACCAAAACCCCTTATGTTTCTACTCTGAGCTCAAGAAAACTTGAGGAAACAAAGTTTTTCATTCCAGAAATCCTTCATTTGCTTTTTAATTGTGCAGTGGGATGTCTTGGGATCTGGTCTTTTTATCCTCCTTTTTTTTAATTTTCTATTTATTAATATTTAATCTCTGCACGATGCAGGAGAAAATCATTTCTGCAATAACATCAGAATGGGAGGGTTAGAAATCAATAGCCAAGCTCTCACAAGACACATTCAATCCCTTCTTAATCCATTTTCGACTGCTCCCCTGTCTTATTAGAACAGCCAAGTTTTCCCACAGTCGTTAGGTTGGGATAATCACGTTGCAGGAGGGAACTGAAAGCGCCCAAAGAAGCAGAAACCTCCTGAAAGGCAGGAAAGAGAACAGATCATTTGTCTTTGGGAGAGAAGTCTAGACCTTATGCTGAACCTAAATCCCTACTCTAAAAACCTTCTGATAGAAAGCCTGGCTCCATTTCTGTGAACCGTGACATGTCCTGCATCCACCATCAGCCCTGACGTACGCTGGAACATCTTTCCATTTCACTTTTTCTTCAAGGCCATCTGTCACATCCACATCTCTCAAGCATCGCCTTCTCTAATGCATGGGTCCGTTCTGCAGAGGGGGAAGAGCCAAACAAGCATACTCGATGGGAGAAGCCAGTGTCTTAGAAAGTTAATTACCAGAAGAATCCCCTGCACCTTCCTTAGTGCTCTAAGACTTGAGGATATGACAACAGGAAGTCATTATTATGCTTGAGCACAGAAACCAAAGCCCATGATTGCCAGCCTGCACCAACCTGACCATGCACTTATATTCACACCGCATGTCCCACTAGCCACACCATGACTATCCAGTCATTCAGCTCTGAACAGTCAGCCCATCCCTTCCTTCTGCATCCTACTGCTTCCATCAACACTTTCTTCCTGGCAAACTAAGCACCTGTGTGTTGGTGTCATGCAGCCCCCTGTGCCAGGAGAGGACCACAGAAGGGCTATCTCCTTTGCTTTGGCTAGGACAGGGATCCCAGCTGCTCCTTGCACCCAGCTGTGGAGTTACCAAGATGCACAGTAGTAACTTTTATTATAAGAGAGTTGTGAAGAACAGAGGAGGCATGCATTGAACTTTTCTTCTAGCTTAGAAATGGACTGTGTTTAGCATTTGTTTTTGTTTCACTGAAGGCAGGCAACATTTTTGCTTGGACTCTAAGGGGGCAGCTGGGGTTCTTGTCACTCTGTCTTCTCTTTAGTAGGTTTCATGTTGTAGGATATAGCTCTGCATAAGACTATTCACACTCTCCCTGAAAATACACGCTTTCTCCTCTCTGTGCAGGGCTCAATATCCAGGCATCCCTTCCCTTAGTAGAAGCAATGATGAGGGCTGTTCAGCAAGTTTGTAGAGGGTGTAGCCAGAGCTAAGGGCCCTCCGTGCGCTGCTGGCTACCATGAAGAACTTTGTCCTAGTGCTAAAGAGCTGGTAGTGTCAGGGGACTGGGAAAGAAAAACAGGAGAAGGAGACTGGGACATGTGAGAAGCAAGAAGTGTACATGCGTTTCAATAGCCGGTATCCCACCTGCCAGTTTAAACTGGAGCTAGGTAGGAAAGAAAGGATGATCACCCCCTTGCTCTTGTAAGGGGGAAGGGCTGCTGTGGCCGTGTGCCCAGGCAGCACATCCGAAGCTACTTCAGTGTGGCCCTGTCCCTCCTCCCCATGCCGTCTGCTATGCCAACCCCCCCTCAGCTCTACCTGCTCACAGAGGGGCTGCTCCACCCGTAGCTCAGCCGGAGTTACCGGGCTCTGAGCCCGGCTGGTGCAAGGAGAGACTTTGCCAGCAGAGGGAACTGCAGACCAGATAATCTCTCCTTCCACTCTGAAACATGCACCGAAGCCCATAGCTACTCAGTGTCTCTTCTCTCCTGCCTGGAAGAGAGATGTTTCAGGCACCTCCGCCAGTGCTTTTGACCAACTTGCTGCTGGCTGGTTTTGTTGTTGAGGGCTGTGTGTGTACGGGGACTGCTAAAGAAATCCATTCAAGCAGGAAACCAGTTGAAAATTCTCTGCTTACTCTATTAAAAAAAAAATAATCCTGCAGCTTCTCATACCTATCTTCTTGCTGCCACCTAGTGAAGGGGAAAAAGTATGACTCAGTGACATAAGCAGAGCAAAACCTATCCGAGAGGCTTGTACTTATTAAATAAACTGCTTCAAAATAACCTTCAAAGTTGCACGAAGGTCTGCATCTTCCCTGTTGGAGGTCACCTTCAGAAAATGCCCTGCTACCGATGAAGGCCTTCATCATCACTTGTGTCTGAAAAGCAACAAAATATTGACCATTTTGTTGGTGCTCTCTCTTCGGGGTGCTCTTATAAACTGTAGGAATTTAGGTGGTCTTTGTAGGATCAGACAGCAAAGGAAGATTTCTCTGTCTTTTCTATTATCATGAATACATAATTAGTATAGTCACTATGGCAGGGAGGATCATAAGCATAGACTCTTCACACATCCACCTAATTTTTCAGGCAGGTTTTGTAATCAGTATCAAACTCCTTGTTAGTAACTCAGCAACCTTCAGGTAGGACTGAGAACAGAAGTCTTATATCCACAGTCCTGTACCTTAGCCATAAGATCTTCCTTCCCTAAAATAAAAATGGTACGTTCCTGCATCACTTGGATTTTTTGAGAGGAAAGCCTCAGCTGTGTGATGGACAAATGATAGACAAGAAGTCAGCAGAAACACTAACACTTCAGCAGCTCCAGTTCTTCTTACACTCCTGTCGTGCTGCCAGGCGACAGCCGTGACCTCTAGCTAGTCCAGACCTATACATGTTTGGCCAGATGCCTGCTAGACTGAGCTCTGTCTGCTTTTCCCTGCCTTGAGTTTCTATCCTCTACCTACCTACCATTTCCAAATAGCCAGAACCAGCACAGCATTGCCATAGCTTGTGCTTTTTCTACCTGGCTGTTCTTGCTGCTTTTCTACTATTACACCCGAGGGAAAGAAGTATTCACCCACTATTTCCAGCAGTTCCAGCTGAGCTTTCAGTAGACTAACTCCACTCATCCTACCATCATTTGTACTCAGCAGAAGATGATCCATTCACTCATTTTGATGCTCAAACACCTCTCCACTTTCCACTCTCCTTGTGTTTGTCTGAATAAAAGGTCCGAAGGCTGCAGCAACAGCTGCCACCAGGAATAGGGTCGTATTTACAGGGCAGGTAGCCCTGTACAGGATGGGGGATTACAACCCGAGGCTCATAAGCGCCCACGGCCCTTATTGTGCCTGTTCGCCTTTTGGGTTATTTCTGAATTTCTAGCACTTCACCTACCTCTGCCTGGACGCCGAGGAGGGGCGGTGGGTGCCCGCTGGCGGCGGGGGCTCTGAAGGAGGTGGTCGCTAGGTGTCAGCATGGGACCGCCACACCGACCACCGCTCCCGGCTGCCGGCCGGGCAGGGCACCGGGCCCACAGGGGAGGAGGGGGGGTGCCCCCCCAGCCCCGGCCTAACAAAAACCATAAAACCAGAGCATATTGGTCTCTCTTACACCTCCTTCCTTCCGATCTTTTCCAGAGATTTTGGGTTGTTCTACTTTTAATATCCAAATCTGGCTGATGGGGATGGAGATGCATTTCTCATGGTGGCCCCCTCCTCTTTTCTGGTGGAAAAAAATCCATTTGTGCATTGGTCCCTCAGTCAAAAATGCTGTTATCCAGCAAAAAAACTAAAGTTTTTAAATGAGTGTGGCAGTCTTTGCAACTAATTTTCTTACACATTTCGATAACAGGTCCACCCCAAACGCTGAGGTCTTTTATCTCTGTGTGATAGGTAACACGTAGCTCTGAGTAAAGGTTCGTGCTTCATAGTTTAGTCCTATCTCATTCCGGTCCTCTAGACATTCAGACAGTAGGCACTGACGTTGTAAGATGCATTGCTTGATTCAGGTGCATGACTTTAAAACTGAAATTGAAGAAAATATGTAATTATTTCAATCCTTTTCTCCCTCTCTTCACATCAAAACTGAAATCAATTGTATTCAAGCTCTTTCTGTAGTAACAGGTGCTGCAACCTCCAAATCCGCTTTTTTTTTCCCAGAAGGATGAGAGCAATCTCCAAGCTGCAGCTGAACCTAGGAGCTGTAGTCCTGAAACAGCAGCAAATGATGGTCAGCGCAGCCCTGGCAGTCTGTGCTGCTCATGGTTCGGCCTCTGTACACAGTTAAGAAGCAAGTGCTTCTCTTTGTAGGTAGGTTTGCCTTGTCAAGCTAACAGAAACCCCTTGAATTTATGGAGACAGATGTGGGGAATGCAGTAATCAAATTACTGATGCTGCCCATTATTTATAAGATGTTTGTGACTTGAAAGAGTCTTAATAAAAGTATGGGTCCTGCCTTGAGGAACTTACAGTTACAAGAACTATTATAACTGCAGCGATAATAGTCTGCTATTAATTATTAAATATTCACACCAAGTTTTGAATATGTAAAACAGTAGAAGAAAAAAAAACCACTTTAAAGCTGGCAAATACTCTACAGCATCTGATAATTTTATTTCTTATTGCATATGTCCATTTTTCCCCAAAGCACTTCGAAGAGATTGTATTTTCTGCCATGTTCTTCTATGAGTCACTCCCTTCTGCTATTTTTTTTATCTTCCTTTTCTGTTGTTCTAGTCCAACATGTCAAAATCCAAATCAGATGTTCCTGTTTCTCAGTTTTCAGTGAGAAACCAGGTTGAATAGTTTCAAAGATGCATATTCACAGCTGAAATTTGAGGGAGAAGTCCAAACCAAATTTTTCTATGTGCATTTTTTGGTAGCACATTAAACCTGATTTGATTTCAGATTCATACAGGCTCCAAATGATTTCCCTTAGCTGTGCTTTTTGGAATTACATATAAAGCATCAAATCCTTCTGCTCTGTTTGCTTGTAGTTAATATACCTCCCAAGCTGCCCTTCAGTGTTGAAATAACCCTTGAAGAACTCATCTATCTATTAAAGCACTAGAGAGCCCGTGTGAAAAGTGTTTACATCTAATTTTCAGCCCACTGCTTCTCCTGGCATTAGCCTTGATAAATGCATATGACATAGTTAGAAAGCCAGCACCACTTTTAACATCTCTTTACAACCAGAATTCCTTAAACATTGTAACATGGCTAGTCCTTCTCATTGCAAAATCTCAACACATTACAAAAAAGGTAAATCATTTCTAGCAGGGGACAATCCTACTTTTAACAATACCTGCACACCTTTCTCATGGGAATGATTTATGCCAGTAATAATATTCTAGTACCTCCCTCCTTTTGTTTATTATCACTTGGAGTGTGGGACTGATTCCAGAGATGAGCGGAAGTTACGCTGTGCTCACCTGTATTTGAAAGTCCGCATGAATATATACAGTGATCTGTCCCAGGAGTAGTTAAGTGGTCCAATTCTCATAAAACAATTAAATGACTAAAACCAGTAATCGGTCTTCATGGCCTGATAAGCCCGATAAGGGTAGCAAAAAAGAGATGTGACAATATTGTAACACGTTCAAGACACTGGAGGTGAGATAAGAGAAGATCAGTGAAAAGTATGACGGTCAAACCTTGTGCATGCTCTGACGGCCAGGCTTGGACAGCAGCTAGTTTTATGTGTTCCACTACTCCAAAACACAGAAACGCAACCTTCCAGACTTACCTTCACAAAGCAGGAGAACCGCCTCATTCCAGGCAGCAGCTCTGCAACCATGGGTGAGGGTGCCTGTGTCACTGCAGATCTTGGCAGTCTTGGCTCTGATGTGGAGAACGAAGAGAGACAAGCTCGTCATTTCAGTTAGCACACTGCATAAAGGGAGGTGATGGGAAGATGACAAGCTAACTACGCTTTGTAGAGGGCCTGATAAAAACAAAACACATTCTGCAAAAAGTCTTGTGTCACCTTAATGCCCAAGCTATTTACTACAGCAAAGAACCTACCAGGTACATCTGCATCAACTGGTTGCATCTGCCTGTAGGCAATATCCACCTGCTCGCATCTGGACATCACTACACAGGATTCATCCCATCCTTTCTAAGCAGACACTTGAGGGGCCTGGACCAAGCACGTGTCATGCTTGGAGAAAGCCTGGTATGCCCTTATACTATCTTTATACCAAAACTCAGTATTGTGAAGCAGTCTCAGAAGCCTAGGAAAAAAAAAAAAAAGAGAGACTGGCACCTCTTTCTGTTGCGATTAAAGATTAGGCCCTCTCTATCATCTCAATGCAGGAACATGGGACAAAGCATCCTGCTTATCCTTCTCTATGCAGCTCTCACCTTTGCCAGTGGCTGCCTTGGATTCTCCTCGAGATTCCTCCATGGGCCAGACACTCCACCAGTCACGGCAAGGACTCCCCCACAGTGACGATTTCTCTCGCTGCAGGCCATGATGTGGTTTGTTGCCTTTCCGAGCTTAGCACTCGATTACTGGCACCCACAGCTGGGAAGGACAGAGAGTCCCTTCAGAGCTAGACTGAATCACGAAGGATCAAACTTCTCTTTCTGGCACGTGGAAGGGAGGAGCAAAGGGACTCTCTGAAGAAAATGGAAACAGACAGGGCCTTTGCCTTGGAAATCTCTCTGCACAACAGGTGCCTCCTCTGTCATCCTCACCTAAATCAAAAGGACCTGATCAGCAATCCATGCCCACAGCCGTCATTCTGCCTTTGCCTCCCATCGCAACATGTACCACGAGTGGTTCGTGGTCCCATGTCTGGAGGGGGGGAGAGTGTTTGCTTCTCCATTTTTCCCTGAGAATGACACTAGAAAGCTCTCCAGAAAATATTTTGGTTCCCTAATCAATTCTTTATTTGCTCTGGGGCTAGCAAGGCCCAAGGTGAGAAGCAGTCGCAAGCATTGGCTCGACCATCGCCTCTTCTCTTCAATTTTAGAAATGGAAACAAGCAAATTGGCCGGCCTGGAGCTCAGCCCTATCACCTTCTAAGAGCTGAACCTGCTCTCACGTTTCCAAAGGGTTCAGACACCGCAAGCCAGAGACTGCACTACAAAGTCGTGATGCCTTCCCTGCCCTGCCAGCAGCCAGGGGCAGCTTCAGTGAAGCAGAGGTAGCAACACCCTTGGTGCTGCGCTGCTCACGTCGGCAGTTCCTCCTCCGCTGCCTTGCCCCAGCCAGCAAATACAAGTTCTGGAAGGGCAATACTGACTCGTTTCCATTCCCGCTCGCTGTTCGCAGCCGGTTTGTCCTGCCACTCCTCAGGCAGCCCCTCCTCTCCCCCCCCGTTCCCACTGAGGGGTGTCCCTTGCCCCCGTCGGACCCCGGCACCCCTCCGCCGGGCGTATCTTGTCTCCCCAAAAAGGCGGGGAGCCGCCGGCCGCGGTACCGGGGTGAGGGACGAGGGCGGCCGGTCACGAAGGGAAAGGAAGGGCCGGCCGCCCCCCTCCGCGCCCCTTCCCGCCCGCCGCCTCAGGCGCTGCCCGNCCTCTCCGCGATATAAGGGGCGGCGGGGCCGGCGCCGGGCTCACTGCCCGCCCCGAGCCCGGGCGCAGCGCGGAGCGGCGCGGCGGGGCCGCCTCCTCCTCCTCTCTCGTCTCTCCTCCTCCTCCTCCTCCTCCTGCTCAGCGCTGAGGCGGCAGAGCGCGGCTTCTCCCCCCCACCCCGCCCCGCCGAGGCGATGGCCGAGCTCAAGTCGCTGGGCGGCGAGGCGTACCTGGCCCTGGCCCCGGGCTACGGCCCGTCGGCTTTCGCCTACGGGGCTGTACGCGGCGGTGCCGAGGGCCCGCGGGGGGCCTACCCTGGGGGCGGCGGGTCGGACTTCCACCCCGGGGCGTTGGGCAAGTCGGCGGAGAGTAGCGGCGAGCAGAGCGGCGACGAGGAGGACGGCTTCGAGGCCGGCGTGAAGGGCGGCGCGGCCTTCGAGCGAGAGGGCAAGCTGAAGGGGGGAGCCCTGGGCAAGAAGCCCAAGGAGCAGCGCTCGCTGCGCCTCAGCATCAACGCGCGGGAGCGGCGGAGGATGCACGACCTGAACGACGCCCTGGACGGGCTGCGCTCCGTCATCCCGTACGCCCACAGCCCCTCGGTGCGGAAACTCTCCAAAATCGCCACCCTGCTCCTGGCCAAGAACTACATCCTCATGCAGGCGCAGGCCCTGGAGGAGATGAGGCGGCTGGTGGCCTACCTGAACCAGGGCCAGGCGCTGAGCACCCCGCTGCCCGCCACCCTCAACCCCTTCGGACAGTCGGCCGTCTACCCCTTCGGCGGTGCGGCCTTGCCCGGCTGCCCCGAGAAATGCACTGCCTTCACAGGAGCCGCCTCCGCCCTCTGCAAACACTGTAATGACAAGCCTTGACTTCTGGCTGCTTCTTCGGGCTTTTTGGGTTTCTTTTCTTTTTCTTTTTTTTTTTTTTTCTGTGCACTTTTCTTTCCACTACCATCAGCCCTGGCTTCCTACCATCAGTTAAGTCTGGGTTTTCTTTTTGTTTGCTTCTCTTAAATACCCCCCTTTCCCGCACCCCATTTGGAAATATTTGGCAGTTTACGTGGACCCCCAAAACACGCGCTTTCAACTTTGTTTAGTTACCCCCCACATGCAACTTCATCTGTCGAGTTATTTCCTTCCCAGCCTGTTAGTGGACTGTGGGCATAATGTTGCTTTTCCGCTTGCTCTGATCTACAGAGTGCTTGAGCAGTTTTTAAACTAAACCATAGCAAAACAGGGTGGGAGAGAGATCTGGAAATGGAAACCTCAGTGAGTTTTCTCTGGAATGATTGACCTGTGTTAAAAATAGCTTAAAAAGAAGCAGAGGGATGGGGGGGCGGAGGGGAGCAAAATCCAGCTGCAAAACTATGCAATGTTTCAGAATCGGGGTGGGGGGTGTCCTATGTAGCCAGCTGGGGTTGGACTGCACCCCCAAATCCAAATGAAAATGTCATTTGGTCAGCTCATGGGAGGGGGGAAGATCAGTGCTCTTGATAAAACAATAGATGCTTCAAAATAAGATGCTTTTTTTTCCTCTTAAAATAAAAATTGACCCCTTCTTGAACCAAGAGGAACCTGTGATTGTATGCTAATGCCTGCTTTTTGCCTGTTTCTCAGCTTGGTTAAGTTTTCCAGATGATTTTCCAAAGTCGTTGCTCATCATGATAAACAAAGCAAAAGGTCACAACATATTTATATGTATTTATAATAAATAAAAGACATGAATAACCACTTTCTCTGTCCTACATGTCTCTAAAACCAGCTGGTAGTCAAAGCAAAACCCCTGCTGAAGTAAGGTAAAGCAGAGATGGACACGGCAGTCATTTGCAGAGGAGCCGCTTTGTGAAGTTAGGTGAATGATCGGAATACTTAAAAAAAGCTTGTGGACATTCAGCTCCTTATCAGCAGGGATTTGTTTTTTCTCCAGTTTGTCATGAATCGTGAGCACACAAAAAAATGTTGATTATGCCTGACATTTAGAGTTAAGCAGGTAGAGATTTAGCTTGTGTGTTTTGACACTTGCTGGAGGATGCTGTGTCCTGAAAGTGGTGTTTAGAAGGGGTTATTGTAGCACTGAGCTTAGCTCTGAGGACACCCGTGTAAAACATGGCAGGGAAGGAAGTCACTTAGAGACTCTGCTTACTCCTTTGGCTTGGTTTTCTTTTAGATCTATGGCTTGACCCTCAACCTGTGTGTGGGATTTGGGCCACTTGGTATCATAACTGAACTAATGATCTCTTGCCAAGTATTGACTGCATTAGTACAAGTTACAAAGCGAGTCCCTCGCTGGCTAAGTTTTTTATGTTGCTTGTGTTGGTTTACTTTGGTTTTCTGGTTTATGATGTTTAATGCTTTGGTGCCTTGTATGCTTCACTAGTCATTATATAATAATAATAATTGAGGTGTATTCAGTGATTTCTGTTCAGATTGGAATACTCACCCAATGTCAGAGCAACCACGTAAACTGGTACAGTTGCAGCCTGAGGGGCTAGAGCTGTCCATGGCCATTTGTGTTAGGAGTGGGGTGTAACTATTTAGGGTTATTAAACCAATTTCCATGCCTGTCGCTAGTGTTATGCTAATTTGAAAAGGACTGCTATCCCTCTAAAGCTGCTTGTCTATGGCACTTAATTTTAATTAATACATTTCCAAAAGACTTTGTGTTTGGAAAACAAAGTGTGTGATTAAGCCTCATTCATAAAGACATATGCTTAAAACTGGTTCCTGCTCATTTCCATTTTTATATCTTCATTTCTTTTTTTTTTTTACAGAATAGTTTTACAGAACAGTTTATCTGTTGTATCTTTTTTCCATAAAAGAAAATCTTGAAAATGCTCTTAAAAGGTACCTGATGAAGTGAAAGCCAACCAAAACCACTACTGAAGCAAAAATGACTGGAAACTGCAAATCAGCAAAGGTCATTTAAAATTTTGCAGACTGAGTTGCTGCTAGATAGTATTTTGGAAAACAAACAAAAAAAAAGTCAGTTTAACAGAGAATCATGACTTTTAGGTAAATGTTTATTACTTCTGGTGAAAGTTATAGAAGATTGAGCAGTTGGGAATATTTAAATGGAGATTAGTTTAACTGTTCATTTTTCACCAAAACTAAAATAGTTGGATAATAAAGTATTTAACAGCTCAATATTAAATATGAGTTTGGTTAAAGACTTACACTAATAATAATGGAATTTATGATTGCTTCTTTCTCAAATAACTATGGCAAAAAAAGTGGCTCACTAATTTCAGAGGCTAAAAAATTCTTCATAGTCTTAGAGACAAGCTATTTTTGGAACAGTGGTTTTTAGTACAGTGGTTGTTTAATTTTTTTCTTATAATTTACATGAGTAAAAAGCTTGCTCATATTACCGTATCTACCTAGAATCCTAAAAATCCACCTTCTGAGAGTCCTTGAAATATTCAGAAGGCTCTTTGAGAGCCCACTTTGAATTAAATGATCTCAGGAGGCTAAACGTGGAATTTCAAATACAGAAGATAAAACCTGCTTTAAAGAAAATTTTGATAGAAAAAATAGCAAGCTCAAGTATCTAAGTACTGTTAAAAGACTAGGTATTAAAACCAGAAATGCGGAACTTACCAAAGCAATACTAGAGGAACTTGTAAATCGTTATTTAAGTTCACCTTAAAGTACAGGGGTTTTAATTCAAAAGTAAAAAGAAGTCCAATCATAATTTTCCCTGCAACAAACAAATTCATATTAAACTAAAACAAAGTTGACTAACTTCTCAGTTAATCTGAAAGTGCAGCCCTGTGGGTTGCTTCTAGCCACCACAGACTTGTAGGATTTTAACTCTTCCCATACAGAGTTGAAACCCATACTGAGCCCTTTGCATTTCCCGTTGACAGGAAGGCATCTATTTTGATGTGATTTATGCTTTGTGCTGAGCTGCTGCTAAAACTGCTGCCAAGTGAATGCCTAATACCACTGGAAAGATGATTTTGTTGGGAGGGGATAAACTAGCATCTGATTATCGCATTTGGCTGTGTGAAGCGTCGGTGCTAACCTTGCAAATGTGCATGGTTATCCTGGGAATGAGATCCTGTAACTTGTCATTTGTTTTTCCCCTTCTCTGGCATATAAAAAAAACCCCAACTTATTTTGTGTACCATGTAAGGTTTTAAGTGTCTGCTTGTGGTTGGTGTCTTAGAGAATATAAAGGGAAGACTTCAAAATGTTGAAGATCTTTTTTCTGCTCAAATGTGCTTGTTATGCCACCTGCTTTTTTTCCAAGAAGGATTTATGGTGTATGTTCAGATGGAACTGAAATACAGATCATGTGTTCTAATGTACTTATTATCCTGGTATGTTCATACTTTTAAGAAAACATAATGCCAACTTTTAATTAAAGATACTATATTGTTTTCTAACCTCACTTAGTTTTTCTTTGAACTTCAAGAATGATCAGCATGAGGTGTTATTAGGAAGAGATGCAAAGAGGAGATGCTGCTCCACTGTCTGTTGCTTTTTTTAAGCTGCATAATTCTAGTCACTAACCAAAACTAAGGGTTTAGTAATTAATATCTATAACCTTACTAACAGGGAGTTGGAAACTGCTGTCAGTTTGCTCTGCATCAGTCAAAATTTAACATTGGCAGTCTTGAGCTTGCAAGGTAAAATCTTGTTTAACCAAATACACAGGGAAGCAACAGGTTTGAAGATGGAGGGCCTGGAGGTGGCTGTCTACTTCAGATACCAGCAAAAAGTTAAATCAGTTGGAGTTCTAGAAAGAAGCCATGAGAATCATGCAGTTTTCCTTGTTCTTTAAACTGTATAGTTGATTTTCTGACATTCTGTGACGATATCTGAATATTGCTGCATTGCTGAGCTCTTGCTTCTGAGACTAGAAAGTGGGCATTGTTCTCAGATCATTTTTCAGGGTTGTTCTTTATATATACATTTCTATCCATTCCATTTTAAAATAGTAGCTGACATTTTACAAGGGTGAAATGAACGTAGGGTCCGATCCTGCTGCTGTTTTACTAATTGGCGGCATTTCTGGTGATATTAGTGACAGCAAGATGGGGCCTGATGCTCCAGAGCACAGTGGTGGTTTCTGAAACCGGCATAATGGTGTCTTCTTTAAGAGGCTCCAGAGGACCAGAAAAATCTACAAGCTTTATCCCTTTACTGTATTAGCCTTGTAACATAACTGTAAAGCATCGAGCACGGTGAACAAAGATCTTGCTTAAAACCTTTCACGGTTCTTCAGACCAAACCTGCTAGTTGCCAGCTCAGCAGCGAGGGAGTCGCGGTGCTGCAAGGTTGAGTTCTCGCTTAGGGCAGGTTTCTAGTTGAGTTTTCCACAACTCGCATTATTTAGCTTATAGTTTAGGAGAACAAAACCAAGCATTCCACATTGCACTTTTCCCTCCTGCTTCTATAACGTATGTTCAAACAAGTATGTTTCCTGGACATGCTCCTGAAAATAAGAGGTTGGACTTTGCAGCATTACTGAAATTTATTTTTACCTATGCTTGTTGCCTGCCATGTGAATTATCAGCAGAGAAATCATTGCTCTGATCTCAAATAGGTGAAAATACTTCTAAAGGGTACTAGAATACACCAACCGATATTTTTAATTTTCAAAACTGCTTTTACTCTGTTACCTGTCATTTGATATAATTTTGATTAGTATTGCACAGTAGAAAAGTTGGGGTTTTTTGTTTTCACTAATCCTGATTAAGGCTAGAAAAGACTCTTGATTGCAGTAATTTTAATAATGTAAATTTGTTCGTGATATGTCTTTAGTCTTTAATCCCCTTTGGTGTTCTGTTCAAAGGGAGATGAAAAATTCAGGGATTTATAACATTTAAATCAGTCATTCCATAAATACTTGTCAGGCAGTTTTTCTCCTACCCGAAATAAAAAATACCTAATGGGTATATAACAAAATATTTTGCTGTCAAATCAGAAATATGTTTGCATGGTTTTTGTAGAAAAATAGCTTAATATGAAACATTTTCTCTTTATAATAAAGCATATGTGCATAAGAGAAAATGGAAAGAATCTGAAAACAAAGAATATATTTGAGAGATCTTTGCCATTCATTTAGCTGTTTCGAAGTATTATTTTCACCATGAACTTTATATATTTTCATAGTAAAAATTCACATTAATTCTTTTACCTGTTACTTCAAATTCTTATTTCCATTTGTTATAAATGCATACAGTTTTAAAATGATCCTGTTAATTTTTTCAAATATTCTTAACTTCATTTAACAATAGTAAAATTTGAGTTGATGTTTATTCCTGAAATGCTAAACAGTTTTGAGCATAAATCTCAAAATTTCTTTAAGGCCAAATAGATTAATCTTAAGTATTAGTTTTAAAAAACATTAATTTGTAGAGATATTCAGCCAAGCTGTTTCAGACAAAAAAAAATGGGGTTTAATTTTTTTGCTATACGTCACGTAGTGAAATTTGCAGAACAAAGACTCGCAGAAGACAAACCACAAGTACGTGACATCTTACACAACAGAGAAGGAGAGCATGCTGGTTTTCAAACTCCCCGCCCTAGTGAAACAGTTAAAATATATATTTTTATTATTACTATTTAACAGCTTACTTTCATTTTTAAGTCTTTAATTTCATCAGTGATTCATGGTCATGAAAATTTGTTTCATTAGTGCCATTTATATTTGGTTAATTTCTATTTCCCCACACTAATACTGTTTTGTTTATGTATATTGATACGGAATTGTGCTATGAATATAACCCAACCTTCCTCAGCTACCAATGGGAAAAACTATCTGCTCTTTTGCCTTAAGTATTTCAAAGGGAAAAACATGGCTGAGCAAAAAAACATCACCCCAGTTTTTCCTCCAAGCCCACTTTTGTCTAAAGTAATGAGGCCATAGTCAGTTGGCTCCAAAAAGCGTTGTGATTTAGTGTGACGTACAGTGAATCATTGCAGATCCATTCGGACTGCATTCGTTATTTTAATGAGACAGAGGCAAATCTGGTTTTTGGCCGCAAACCTTAAGATGCAAGCATAATGCGAAATGTTTGTTGATTGCCACAAGGCAACTGACATTACAGATTTTTATCGCCATCATTATGTGGTTTAAAACTCACCACATCCCAAGATATTTAGCCCCTTCCCTCTTCTCCTGCAATGGACAGGGAAGTTGCAATGCTGACATTTAAAAGCAAAAAGCTCATCTATTAATTTCTGCACTTATTAAAACCTTATGTTGCATCCTAGGGTCTGCACTTTTTTTTTTATTCACGCTTTCCCAGAGGAGTAGGAAAACCCCCACCACAGCGCGGTCACCCAAAAAAGGTCACATTCAGTTGGGCGACAGCAGTACTAGGTCCCCACCAGCCTTCGCTTGATGTAGTATAAGAAATGACAATGAGGCAGGCATATCTTTGCACAAACAGTAATCACAGTAATGGTGTTCATCAGAATTTACTAGTGCTGAACTTTTCTATAGTCTGTAGTTACGTTTCCTCTTCCATGATACCAGTAAGGAATTTATTGTGCTTGTATTTGCCTTCAAGAATACAGCAGTCAATTGATTATTGAAGAAAAACTGTCAAAATCAGGTTACACTGATAAACGTGTTTGTATGTGCGGGCATGTTTATCTGTGTAAAAGACACATCCACATGCATGATACATTTATAACATCTTCACATGTGTTGCACTCATGCCTGCATGAATGAGTATTTCTCTCATTTGTTTACCCAATGTGTCTTTTTTTCCATCAATTGTTGGTAGCTTTACTGGAATGCTTTTATTATGTTTTCATGAAACTTTGTACAATATCATTTGACTGTAGCACAGAAAGTGTCACTGTATAAAAACCACTGGTCTCCTGAAAAATTGCTTTGACCTGTCCAACGTGACAAACCCACGAATAATATTTTTCATCATTTTATTTTACCCTTAAAAAAGAAAGTGATGTCTTGGGACAGGACAGGGTGTTAGTTTCCCGTTCTGCCATCGGCAGCTTTGCAGTAAGAACGATGGAGAACCAGCGTATCTTTGCTTTTACTGGTTTCCAAATGCATGCATCCTATTTTTATTGATTTGCTAAAAGTAAATGTCACGTGTTGTGCTCTTCACAGAGGTGTCATGAAGAAATCCTCAAGCCACCGATTTGTGAATTATGTTACCTTAAGTATTTTTTATCTCCTGGCAGCTTCAGTGTAAAGCAAACTACACAGCTGACAGCCATAGTGGGTGCACTCGGTGTTTACAGCAGAGCTGAGGCTGTAGGGGAAAAAGATGAAAGTCTCCCGCAAAATGTTAAAATGGCTGCTGACTTGGAGGCCTCTGGCTTAGTTTTACTTCCTTCCCAATGTCCAAGAAAATACAATTTTACTTATAACAACTTTTCTCCCCTTGGCTCTTTCCCTCTCTTGCCTCAATCAGTTTCCTCGAAGATTTGAGGACAGAAAACACTTTAGTTACAGGAGCTCTATTACTCCTAACAGTCCTTTTTGCAATTGAATGTGGCACTCTATAGAATAATCTTGGCACTGGGAGACCGCAGAACATAGGCAAGCTTATTCCTGTAAGACCTGACTCCTCTTTCAGGTGCTTGCTTGTAGCAGTTCGCAAATACCCTTTTTGGGGGGGTAAGCAATGCAGCAAAGAGCACCTTTTCTTCAGTGTTTCTCTCCTTTGCTGTTGTTTGGGGTCCGTCTTATATTTTATTTCATCGAAAGCAAAACCGAAATCCCTTGTCAGGCAAGAGATTTTCCTTCCCTTTTTGAGCTCTCGTGTGCACTTGTTAGGACCAGACCTATTGTTGAAGTTCTCATTCTTGCTAATTATCTCCCCTGTAAATGCTTCTGCCCTCAGTGGGATTCTGGTCCAGCCTGCAAACAGCATAGTTCCTATATAAATATGTGAGAAGTTAATTCTCAACCACATCGAGCGTGCACATCTATAGATATTTACTTGGGTTTTTTTTTTTACAGCTAAACCAAATTTGGAAGCAGCATCTGATCATTTTAGTGAAATTCTGTTGCTTTTGACTTCCTTCTCCAGTTGCCTTGCCCTGAGGTGCAGAAAAGACCAAGGCATTTGCCCATGGACACACACTGACTTGAATGAGTGGCTCACCATATTTGAATTCAGATGATCTTAGCTTGCTGCTTTCCTAAATAAGCCGCACATTACGCTGCCTCCTCAGCAGCATCCATGCTGACATTTTCTCTCCGCACGCTCGGGGTCCCTGGGAAGACTGAGCCTCTACTGTGGTGGTGGTGTCACCCAAGTCACCTCCTGGTTCCTTCTGGAGCAGTGACAGCCAATGGAAAAGGAGGTGTAGCTTCATCTTGGCTGTTTTCTAGCAATCTCCTGCCGCTACTCTAGCTCGAGGCGACTTGAACCTACCCGGGGACCAGCCAGTCCCCAGCTGCTTCCAGACTGGAGAAGCATAAAGGTGGCTTCAAGCCACCTTTGTTCTCCAATCCTCATCTTACACTGAGCTCAGTCGAGTCGTAGGGGAGAATCTGGGCCAGAGTTTATGAAATGCTTTGCTATAGAAACATGCCCTCGCTGTAAAACGCAGCTTTCTGGTTCTCTGAGCTTCTGTCTCCACAGCCTTCGCTTCTTGCCCTGCAACGGGGGAGATGGCAAAGACTCCAGCCAAGATCCTGGCTCTGTCTGTGAAAGCATCAGTCTGTAACATGAAGTGTCATCACAGGGCTGTCCTTTGCTGCTTTGTCTGCATCTCTGTCACTGTTCCAGCCACAAGCTCCTGCCTCAGAGAGAGCCCTGCACAAAGCTGGTAACCCCAGGAAACAAGACTGATACACAGAGGGAGGAGGAGGAGGTGCTATCACTGGCTGAACACCTCTTTTTCTTTTTACGAGGAAAACAGGCGCTTCTAACAGGGATTTTTTTGTTCGTATAGTGACATCCCTACTTTAGCCTAGCCTTTGGTTTTGAACCGGACCCAGTTTGCTCTTGCTCATCCTGAGGTGATTATACTTACACATCTCTAATTCCCCTCCCAATTTGACACCCAGGTTTTGGTTTTCATTCCATGGAGTCAATCCATCTCTTACACTAATTTGCACCAGTATCACTAGCCTAACATGAGGAAGCCTTCTCATTTTTAAATGAGATGAGTGCCAGCCTCATGAAATTCACTTTTTGTGATCAGCATTATTCGGGCAGTTAACTTCTAGCCCTTAATTTCTATTCTCTGGCCCTTTCCATGATGTCCTGTGTAACACCCAACATTGCTGATGACACACACACACACATAGTTCTGCTGGCTGAAACCCTTTTAGTGGCTGGGTTTAGTTGTCTGAAATGAAAGAAATATTTTCACCTACTCAATGGCATTAAAGACTCTGCTAGGAAATGACACGAGGAATGCTCTGGTCAAAAGGAGACAACCCAGGTGACCAGGTGAGGCACAGAAGATATTTTATTCAGCCCAGACAAAAAGACGTGTCTCTGCTCACTTGCTGAATGTGGCAGGTATGCTCCACAGGAGTGTAACTCCCCCCAGGTCCTGCAGTTGGAGTAACACTCATCTTTTGCACTTAAAATACAATCTAAAACCATCTAAAAGCTCCTCCAAGGGCCAGCGGATTGGGGTTTTGTTGGGATTTGGCCAGCAGAAAGTGGCTCAGCCTGGTAGTGATGTGAGGGGTATCTGCTCAGACAAGGATGCCCCATAACCAGTCCAATCATGGAAAAAGCTATTTTTTTGTCACAAATCTTCTGACGACTCTCTAATGACTTTCAATCTGTTTGCTACACTGGCCTGTGACTCATTCACCACATTATCCTAGCTGCTGGCCTGAAGCACTCTATTTGAGTTAGTCCAAATGTTTATTCCGATCTCAATTTCCATTCAGATGTGGTTTTACCCCAAGTTTGGGGTTTCATTTGGTCCAGCTGTTAAAATTCAGGATCGGTATATCCCAAATTGGAGGGACAGGATGGTGGAGTTTAACCCAAATATGAAAAAACCCCACTGTGGTCATTAATTTTGAGATAAAAACATGAATAGCTTGGGATAGACTGGAGACCCTCTGTTCACATAAACTTGGTCATCACAATTCAGTGATCTTGATTTCTAGTATCTGTCTACATAGTCATGGACAGAGCAGAGTATCTTCATTCATTCAGGAGTTGAGAAGTGGAAATTACATGTCTTTCCTCTTCATTTTCTCTGGGAAAATCTTTTAAGTAATTTATGGAGTATTTAATCTGGTTTTGCACGTGTGCAGGAAAATGAGCATGTCATGTGTCTCTGCATGCAGGAGAAAAAATTATTTCCTCATGGCAAGATAACGGAAACATATTGGGGGTGAGAGAAGGGCTTCATTAGAAAAGCACAGCTTCAAGAATACGATTCTCGCATGCGAACCGTGACTGTTCTGCTCCAGACCGA